>VKOC01019292.1:0-16360 GCA_009364415.1 Spea multiplicata | reverse complement strand
GAGGATGTTAAATAAAGTTGAAAAAAACCCCGATGTTTTTATTTAAACCCTGTGCGGCCGCAGACCTGTAAAGCCGGCCTTGGTGGGGACTTCCCGGCCCCTTAGAGTGGCGGACCCGGTCGCAGTTGCGGCGGGCTTAAGGGGCAGGTGCCCCTTATGCCCTGCGTTAATGCGGCCGTAGGTAGGGTAGGGGCCTGGAGCTGCAGCTCCATCAGCCCCTAAGTCAATGCGGCCCTGCCGTGGCCCGGCCCACCGGGCAAATGCCCGGTGTGCCCGATGGCCAGTCCGGGCCTGCATTCAATATTCAGATAGTGGTGCCTGCATTTTCAAATGTAACCACCTTAACTTATGTTATAAACAATAAAACAAATCAATATTATATTTAATTATAGAAATCATTTCCTCGTGCTTAGATATTTGTGTACATGCTGTTCATAATGTCCCTCAGATATTGACTTCTGCTTCAAATACAGCTTAACATATGCACTGTTATGGATCGTGAAATAATGTACTTCAAAAGCAATCTTCTGGCAGGCTACATGACCATTTTAATTGCCTTCCATCTTACTAATGACATTCACATAGCCTACAATATTTTTCATATGTTGTCATGCTTACACCAAGGGTGTATAAGACATGTTTCTTTTTGTACTCAAAACACAATGCTCAATGAACATGCATTTCTATTTATCACATAGTTACCAAGTCGTGAAGTTCTCAGTAATTGCTGGTTGTAGGCATGCTGGGGGTAAAAGAAAGGAACATTTTCCAGATAACGATACAATACAGAATACAGAAATTTACATACAGATACAAGAGGAATGAAGGGCCCTGTTCCCGCAAGAAAGGGGTGAGAAACAGGAGGTGAGGACTGTGTGGTAGTGAATGATGTTAATGTAGGGCGAGATAAGAGTTGTAAGTGGGTGAGAGGGAAGTTTTGATGTTTGTGTCAGTGGTAGGCTTCCCTGAAGAGTAAAGTTTTTAGGGAGCGTTTGAAGGAGGGTAGAGTTGTTCAGAGTCGGACAGCACGGGGAAGAGAGTTCCAGAGGGTTGATGATGCGCAAGAGAAGTCCTGTAGGCGGGCATGGGAGGAGGTGATTAGTGAAGATGCGAGGAGCAGGGCATTGTGGGATCTTAGAGGGCGGGCTGGAGTATATTTGCTGATGAGGGAGGATAGGTAGAGGGGAGTGGCGTTAGTGACAGCTTTGTAGGATAGAGTTAGTATTTTGAATTTAAATCTGCTATGGATGAGGAGCCAGTGGAGAGACTCGCAGAGAGGTGCGGTAGATGCAGAGCGTCGGGTGAGATAGATTGGTCTGGTCGAGGCATTAAGGACAGACTGGAGGGGAGATAGTCGGGTGAGAGGGAGGCCAGTAAGTAGGTTGTTGCAGTAGTCTAGGCGGGAGATTATGAGGGAGTGGATTAGTTGTTTTGCGGTGCTGGCAGTCAGGAATGGACGAATTTTGGAAATGTTGCGTAGTTGGTTATGGTAGGATTTAGAGAGTGATTTGATGTAAGGGATAAAAGATGGGTTTGAATCTAGGCACAATTTCCCTGTCTCACCATAAAGTCTACAACTATGCTGTGCTAATTGCCACATTACTGGGTCATTATCAAAAATAACAAATCTATCTTGGTCTACCACACACAAAAACCTGGTGGGAAGCCACAAACCTTGAATAATATAAATATACAAAGATGCTGGTTAAAATAAATTAGTAAAACATGGTAAATTACCGTCACCTAACACTAGGGATATTAATCTATACCAACTGTATACCACTATAATGATTGAAATAAAATGTATCTAAAAGTTCCCCTTGGCCTGGGGGCTCTGTGACTCACTTCCAATTAACAGGACTCTGTCGTGATCCTTGAGCAGAAGGAAGTGGTGTTTGGCCATGTCCTGTCCCCAATGTCATTTTTGCCGGCTCCACTGCCTTTATCTATCTGTTGGAGGAAAGCCCCTCACAAATACACAGCTAGGCCTGATTCCCTGATCCAACTTCACACTGCATTTTCATTATATTTAATATATTTTGTGACAGTGATCTATCATATACATTTATGCTGACAATGCCGTCTGTAAATTAGTATGTAAAATATGTGTTTTATGGCAACATATAGTTAAATGCAAGACTTCACAGACTAAATAAATTCTAGATTAAGAGAAAGATGTAAAATGAGGTAATGACTTCATTCTTACACCAGTGCACAGAAAGAAGAAAACACTCTACAAATTGAAGTAGTTTTACTGTCATTCATTACAGTTTGTACTATTGATGGAGGGCCACTCAAACACTAAGGTATCGGTTGATCATAATTACATTTATTATTTAAATGTTACTCATGAGGACATATGCACTATTTGATTACCTAGATTAATCAGCTCAAAATCAAATGTCTTATGATAATCAAATTTCGTACTTAGCGTACCAGCCTTAAAGATACCGTAAAATACTCTCGCTCTGAGAAAAAAATCTATATTTCTCACGAATTATGATAAAAAAACCAGCCCATTCATCCCCCGTTCATCCCTCAGATATGTGGCCAGCTGTCTTTGCACCATATATTCTGTGTAGTTTTCAAACCATGATCTATGGTATTAGGAATTTGTGATATAGGTCCAGGGCTGGATTTACATCCCAGGGGACTATAGAATGGAAAGTAGAGCTGGGCAAAAAGTAGGAATTTGGTTTTATGCCATTTATCTCCTTTTCCACATAACCCTGGAAGCACAAGCATGCTGCTATGGTGGTGTGGGAATACACATTGGAGAGAAGCTTTGAATTATCCGCTTGCTGCTATCCAGTTTGTCTGAATTATAGGCCACACCCTTATAGTTTGGTGCCATTTTAAAGTCAATTTAGTTTTTAAATACAAATTAGTAGAAGGGTAAAACAGTATTTTCTCTCTCACACTGTCACTCACTCTTACACACGTTCTCACATTCTTTCTTACACTCACGTTCTTTCTCTTACTCTCTCACACTCTCGTTCTCTCTCTCAATGTCTCCCTGCTTTCTGCACCGACCGATGTCCCCGTCTTCCTTTCGGTAGCTCCACTTCTGATCTCGTTCTTCTGTCTTCTTTCTTCACTTGCTTGTCCCGAGTATCCGCTACGTTAACAAGGCCTCAAGGGAGAGGGCTCAAGGGAGAGGCTGACGCCATGGTGCACGGCGTGGTTCTGCCCTTTTCCAGATATACTCCAAGAAGCCAGAATATTGCATAGACATGTCAAAGACATTGAGAGAGAGAGTGCATCAGGGAAAACAACCACTTTTCTGGGAGACTTGGGACCTCTGAGACAGCACAGGAGATGTAAAAATGCACCTCTCACCGTATAGCTAAACTCAGATAATAAGCACTGTACAATGGGTAAACAGGACACAACAAGAACAGCATAACATTTTGGACTTCTTCTACACTGTAAGTGCCACAGCTGAACCATTACCCAATTTATGTTTTGCAACATCCCCGGATTACAGTAATACCCCACATACATATTTTATCATTTCAAGAGAGTCACATCCATACTTTACCTAATACCCTATATTATGCATTTATTAATACTACTGGCTTAAGGGGTTTGGATTTTTTTAATATCATTTTTATTTCTAGTGGTAGGGTTAAGGAATATTTGGGCACTATGTAGCAATATTTTAAAATTATTATTTTTTTTAATGTCCTTTTTTTCTGTTTCCAGTGCAGTAGTGGCTGCTTTTGTGTCACATGACAATTAAGCATTCCTTTAAGAATCATGAACAAGCAAAAAGTTTACATGATTAAAGCCTTTTTTCACTAATAGGAATAATGTCTCAAATTTTGATTTAACAGTGATTAATTCAGCAGAGTAGGTGGCACAGTACTTTTAAAGGAGGTCACAGTCTGCTATTTATCTTTCTATACAAAAAAAATACAAGTATTGAACCATAATCCTTTTTTTCTGCCATCAATCATCTGCTCATGCAACAGGAATTTCATTTTGGGTGAAATGTAATTATTTTTTCATCACACTTTTCTGCTTCCTTTTATTCTATATTACTTTCATTACTTGGTAGCTCAATGTATTACACATCCTTTAGATGTGAAGTGAAATATATATATATATATATATATATAGTCCAGGGTTTTATCAATCATTAATCATTAATGTTTAGGTATATATATTATTATTATTATTTATTGTTTTATATAGCGCCATCAAATTCCATAGCACTGTACAATGATGGGTGGACAGACCAAAACAAGTAGTATGTAACATAACAATTTGACTTACAGATACAACAGGTGAGGAGGGCCCGGCTCAAACGAGCTTACAATATATATAACATAGGTGCCTATATTATGAAGTGCATTTTCTTGTGGCTCAAAGATATTGATCAGGCTGGCGAGGGGAAAACTAGCTAGTGGCACTTTTCCCCCCACCAGCCTGATCAATTTCTTTGAGCCACAAAAAAATGCTGCTCCATACCGTCCCAAATTAACCAGGCTATGCTTTTATTTAATTTAAATAAAAAGCAAGGGCCAGGGTAAATGTGCATTCAGCCCTGAAATCTCTTTCATGGATGATCACTCCATGAAAGAAGAAAGAACACAGAAGAAGCAAAGAACAAAAAGAGGGAAGAGAAGAATCAGAGTGTCGGAAAGGAAGACATGGAAGCGGAGAAGAATTGGGATGTATAGACTTATGGAAGGGAACCAAGTAGTCAGTGATACATCATCCATACTGTGAGGGGTTTTTTTACCCTCAAAAGCACATACCATATGTTATGAGAGAATATTTGTCTTGACAAATGTACCTCTTTGAAAAGCAGTAGCTTTACACCAAATAGCTTGTTGCTATATGATTCCTTATGGAAATTTGCATCATTTGTGACCTCCAAGATCCAGGTTGATTGCAAACTTCTGTTATCTGTTTTTTTTATTTATTCGTGTATAAATGGAAAGCTTAATGGCACCTTTGGCTCAAGCACTTATGTAGGACATTAAAAGCTTCATAGCTTGTCTCCTTGTGACATTCCATGCATTGCATCTAGTGAAAGGAATTCATTTGGAAGATACTGGAGGATAGATTTCTTTAAAATGATGTACTAAATAAATGTTTTATAGGAAACAATAAATTATTTTGTGGACACTGCATCAATGCTAAATGCATTCTTATTTAATGGCTAATTAGAAGAACATGTCAAAATACACCAGAAAAAGTAGGAACTCAAATGTAGATACTGCTATGTATTATGGAGGATAGTAGCAGCTGCGCAGTCAATTAGTGCTCTTTTTTACTTGAGACTGTGACAGGTTGTTTACATAGTTTTGGATAAAGCTCAAAAAATATATCTCAGTAGATCTGCTCTTTGAATGTCTTGTATGCAAGACATTCCCTTGCAGTGGTGAAATAGGGTCAGCCATGCAGGAGCTTACCTGGTCTGTAGCACAGGAGGAGGAACTGAATGGCCACAAACTGTGGTCACCCAGCGATAGTGACCAACATAGATGTGCCAGTACCTGTGAACAAAGGCAGAATGCGGAACACAGGAGACATAACCGTATATAGGGATGAAGCGTAGGTGTGCAGAGGTTAAAATGGAATTGAAAGAGCTCGGACCACAGGCAAGTAAAAAGTAAGGACACAGGGCAACAAAAACCATGTTCAGGAAGTACAAGACTCATGGAGAGATGTCATCTTAAGAAGCCTTTTTGTCATGACGAAGGAGATATTCTACTCCAGCCATCATATGCACTTTCAAATGCATGGGGATTCTTGGCTTTAAGGATGTGCAAATAAATCTTAGTTCATGCACCAAAGTTGTGTACTCATCTCCAGTCAGATCCAGCACTGGCTTAGCGAGGGTTCTGGAAGTCTAACAAAAGTGCACCTGTTGCGTATATCAGTCAACCAGTTGTTTGAAAATGGGGGATACAGTTTCTCCTATAAGTAACTTAATATTTAACAGTTTTAATGAATGCATATACATGTATACTTAAAAAATACTTTATTATGCATTATTGGCTGGTAAGGCTGAATGGGACATTAGAATGACCCTATAAGGACACCCTGCACTCATCTCTATGAGCTGTATAAGCGTTTGGTGTTGAAAGTAGGGTGAAAAACTATGTGTTTTGATTCAACTACATGTTTAGCGGTTGTGAAATAGTCTATTCACTAAAAAAAATCAAGAAGTCAGTCAAGTTAAGGTTACATGTTCTTGCATTTACAAGTCTACTTTGGCAAGTTTTGGGAGAGCTCATTCAAGTTCAGTGAAAACTTGCATGTCCTGAAACTCATAAAATTAAGGCACCTCTATACTTGAATGTCCTTGCCTGAAACCCACAAAATTAAGCTGTTCCTATACTTTATAATAATTAATAACAAAAAACTAGAGTCACCGGGACCCTTTATCAACATGGGGGCTGACAATTACCCCTCTTTCCCCCATGCCACAGACTTTAATGGGGCCATTCAAGTCTATAGTGGATGCCATGCAGCTCTCAAACACTGGTCCACAGGATTAAAAATATAAGTTCCTGTGTAACCAACACCCATATCTGCTGCCACTGGCCAAGGATGGATGACTTTTTCCCAATCAATTTGGGTGAGCCTTTTTTGAAATTGTTGGTTTTTTTGATGGCCCCTTTCTTTGAGGAACAATAATAGCTTCATTGATCGTAGCTGGATGGGCTCTAAAACGGTAAGTGGTTGAAATCTTTCCCCGTACAGGTCTTCATCTTTTACTTACCAAGTGGGTGGAAAGTGATTTTTACTGCCCACTCCTGTGGTGCCCAAAGGATGCTTGTTTGTAGCTTACCCCTCCCTAAGAGGTTGGGGAAGTAGAGATTATTTTTACTTATAAATAACTTAATTGCTTAGGTTTATTGGTGTTTTTTTTAAAGATATCAACCCTTTCATCCTACTGGACATAAAACCTTATGCTCAAAACATTCAGCTAATATGTAAGCATTTCCTTTGTATTCTATTACATTTAAGATAAACAGGATAATGTGTTCAGCCACAGTCAGTGCTACTGTTGTCTGGGATGTTACCCAAAAAAGTCCCTCTAAAAGCTAAACAATTTTATTTATTTGGATAGAGAAGTAATGTATTTCATTTCTGTTAGTGGGGCATTTGGGAATCTAGAATGCCGTTGCACAGTGACTGTCTGAATGGGGGCTGAGAGCTTGTGGATTTCCTCAGAATTAATCTCCTAGTAAGGTTTTTAAAGATGATATGATGGTCATTGCCCTGTTAAAATAAAGAAAACAGATGGCTTCGGATGATAAAGCATAGTAGCAGAGAGACTGCTGATATGCCATTCAAGCAATTACACTGAGTAACTGAAATCATGCAGTGCCAGCACTGAGTTGTTTTGGGAATAAAAGCAGCAAGATCAGCAACGTCTAATCCTGACTTTTATAATCACAAACCATCTGGTCATTTAATGCTTATACTTTTAAGTAGTGTTTAATTCCTAATTATTATCAGATAACAAAAGAACAGCTAGATCAATATGGAATATTCAGTAGCTATGTTATACACTGACAATGACAACAAACGATCTAATGAGTTTATGCTTATTAGGGTCTGCGATTGCCCTCTGATTATATATAATTGCTCCAATATCCAAATTTAATGTTTACTTCTACAGCAAGAGGTCTGAGCATCTTCCTGGCTGGGCATCATTAGGTAATAAAGGGGGGGGGTTTGCTGTCCCTGACAGCCCCATTTAAGAAGAATATGAAACCACTTTTGACTTAAGGAGAGCCAATGTTGGTACCCCCCCCACACACCTCAAATAAACAGACATACACCATGAATCATTTTTAACAAATGCATTTATTTATTAACATGTTATTATTGATATTGATTTATTTTATTTTTTTTAATAATGAATCAGCTATGAAACATTTAGTCCAAGGTGCAGTCCAACTTGTAACTATGAATCAACTTACAACCATACAGTATATTGTATAATATGATAGTCATAACATATTAACCTATCTTTAACCTCACTACCATGTGCTGGACACTAATGGGCAAGTGGGAATATTGTTAGTACAGCCAAATTGCACAATGGGGCACCTCCCTGAGTGAAGCACTACATATCCCCCCAACTACCTCAGGGGCTGTCTCAAAGGGTCATCAACCAACACCTGATGCCAAGGCCGCTGCCAATTTCCATACTGACCGAGAGCTATCCTAAAACCAAAATCCCAGGAGGGAGAGCTGCCTGGCAATCCCAAGCCATTGACCCCTTTGTCTACTGCATTAGCTCCGGGGCTGTTCTTGAGCGCATTAGATGGCTGGAGTGTCCCTTTAACAAAGCTGTTACATGCATGAAAGAAATGATTTCATAGAAAGTTATTGTAGGTTTTATATCTTTAAAGCATTGAATGTGTGTTATGATGCTATTTTAAATTATCAACTATTTTCACTGTCCCAATCGTAAATGTAACGTAATAAAACTTTCTGACTGAATATAAAAAATACGTTTATTTTAATATATTAATATTAAGATTCCTTTAAATGCTGGTTATACTATTATTAGCCACTCTCACGCCTTATTCCCAGAACCAAAGATTATAAAGTGTCTGTGAGTTATGAACAGTCACAGTATCTATGCTGACATTGAAAAAAAACCCACAATATATACAACAGATTCTTTCCCCTAAATACACTTGTACTTTTTCCACAAGAGAGGCTGCGTCCTATGTGAGCGATGAAAGATTTACGTGGTTAATACCATATTCCTTGGCGGAATTGACACAGGCTGAACCGGAGTGTGCAGCTCTTGATAAGCTGGAGAGGAGGTCGGCTCCAGAGATAGATGTGTTGGGTATTATGGCAGCTTTTTTGTGTTTCGAATACTAATGCCCTTGGCCGCAAGACTTGCAGCACTGACACTGCAAGAGAGACCCGTCTCCTTAAACTTTTAATGAACAATTCTTTTTTTTTTTTAATCGTGCTACTTTAACAAACCAACTGTGTCATGGGAACAAATATTTCCCTATTTGCAATGAATTAAAAAAAGTTGCGTAGTAAATGATCGCTGTATATGTATTAAAGGTTACACGGCACATTAAGCTGGCAGGTTTATGGGCTAATACAAATGAAGGTAATCTCGCACTGCATCTCATGTGCCTGTTCTACAGTAACATGCATTTGCTTGTACTTTTGTGCATAACTTAGTACCAATTATAGAAGCAGCTAATAAGAATAAAAAGGCACATGCTCACTAAATTATAGAAAGCAGTTGAATTGTGACGAGGTATAAATTCGAAAATACGCAACTATCCCACATAAGGATGACCTCTGTTAAAGTACATTGTCAATTTGTCCGTGTTTCAAACATCTGGCCGTGCGGATTTAAAAGCAATCATTTCAATTACATTTCTTTTGATTTTGTACCTTGTCAAGATGTTGCCATCAACCACCATATGTTCTCTTTGTAGTGAATATGGCCCTTTATTGCAAAAAATATGCAGTGTTTTTCTACATTCACTTTTTTTGAAGCCAAACTTAACTAGCTATGTATTACATTATTTTACATTACCAAAATAACAGGTTATGTCTGTTGTAAGCATTATGTAGCTACTTTGCTGGTTTAGCCTCATCATCAGTGCCATTCCTTAGACCTGTAGAAAAAGAGGTCACCCAAATAAAGGCACTGACGCCACAATTTGGGTAAGAACGTTGGTCACATGTCTGCTGAACATATATATACAAATTCATAGATGCATTCTTAGTTAAGGAATCCTCCTTCTTTGCTAGATCCTCAGCCCAACCAACAGAAGATGTACATATCTGCAAGGCACAGAACCATTATACTCCTTGGTGTTTGTTGGGTGGAGGAACACAAGATGTGACAGCATGATCAACCCACAAGCTACCAAGGAAGATATCAGTGCCACCAAGTAACATGGTTCCTTTTCTGAACACCATGGAGAGTGCCGATGTAGTATGCCTTGTGGGGTCTTGGATATATGCATTTGTAAATCTGTCAGATAGCAAGCTCATGGCTCCCTGTCCATTCTTGTGTGACATGCATTCATAAACTAGGCTTCCTCTGGTTTCGGAATGTAGAATCACAATTTAAAAAATACAAAACAAGAGGAAACAAGATCCTTGTAGTGGCCCAAAGTCTTTATATTGCTACCCTTGTGCCGCTGATCTTCCACATCGCCTTTCAAGCTATCACTCTTGCGCTTATCACTGTTTAAAATTAAATACTGATTGAACATGCAAAAAGGCAAGTGTTATAATATGATTAAACCACACTCAATCTGCTTTTGAAGGAGCAATTTGCAAAAGCTCTGGAAAGGGGTACAGAGTTATTACTAATTAGCCACCTGTACATTATAATCCTATGAGCATAGACCTGTCTAGAAAAAATATAACTAGCACTTTCCCTACCTCTTCTCAGCCTGTGCCTTTGAATTGAGATGCCCTTTTAGAAACGAATTACAATGTCTTCTTGAATACAGAGACCTTTTCTTAGCAGGAGTTCGCTTCAGGGTATTTATAGGAGAAGTTTAGTGTCTCCTGTACTTTAAGGGCAACTGATGAAGGGGAGGGTATTTTGAGATGAAGAGGTCCTATCAGTGTAGGTGCTGGAGGATGTCAAAATACATTCAATAATCATGCTGAGATCTTAAATGTCAGTATTGGCTGTACAGCACAGAATGTTCCAGGAGAAAAAAAAAATACTTCTGTGGACAAAAATCAGAATAACTAGGAAAAAAAATTCCAGACCTGTAATTTGCGATTCGACTGTAGAACATGATAACTTTTAAGGCCCAGCATAATAATACTTTTAGACACTTTAAGCTTGTAAAACATCCCACCTCTTTTAAATTATTGTCAAACAAACCTGAAAGCACACTATACACCAAAGCATTTTTCAGAACAAAAGTCAGCAGTCTTGATGTTTTTTTTATTTTGCTAAAAACCCTAATGTTTAAAATGAACAATTGTTGACTTCTCCAAAATAACTTTCAATAGCTAAGCAAGTGACATATGCTTCAACATCAGTTTGCCAACAATGGAATCAAAGTCCAAGGCCGGACCTCGTTCCCATTAACATTTATTAAATTATCCCATGACTGTTACTTACCTGCCCCCGGCTCCCACGTTGCCGCCACGGAGGAGAGGGAGACCCCCCTCCAATACGCGGCCACCGGAGCCGCCACGGAGGAGAGGGAGACCCCCCTCCAATTCACGGCTACCGGAGCCGGTACGGAGGAGAGGGAGCCCCCCCTCCAATACGCAGCCACCGGAGCCGCACGGAGGAGAGGGAGACCCCCCTCCAAACGCGGCCACCGGAGCCGCCACGGAGGAGAGGGAGACCCCCCTCCAACGCACGGACACCGGAGCCGCCACGGAGGAGAGGGAGACCCCCCTCCAACGCAGTGCCGCCTCCGCCGTCATCTTCAGGACTGCCGCGCAGGAGAGGCAGACCTCCTGGAACGCGGCGTCCGGTTTCGGCACTCGCGCGCCCTCTGGTGGTCAACTCCCAAACTGCAGGCTTATATGAAGGGAGATTGCGCAACACTCATCATGGTGGTGATTCCCGGACATTGGAAGTGACGTCATGAGGTTTGGCGGGAGATTTGAACTTCCTCTGCAGTTCCTATTTAAACCTCTTCAGTTCTGTCTGACCTTGCCTTCTGTTGGTTGTCTATGCCTTGTGCTAGTGCCCAGATAGCGTTTCCTGATTCTGTATTCCCGTGTATGATCCTGGCTTGTCTGACTTCGTTGATTTCCTGATTCCTGACCCCGGTTCCGTTTACGTTTATCCTGTTTTCCTGAATCCTGACCTCGGCTCCGTTATACGACTATCCTGCTCTCCGGAATCCTGTCCTCGGCTTGTTATACCTGTTCTGTCCTGGAGTCCTACCTGACCACGGTGTCTCCTAAACTACTTGTACGTGACAGAAACAGAAGGCCATCATGAGACCCGCTTCGGTAGGATCTCAGGGTTCCTGTGAGGCTCGAGATGGACCATCGTCTGGATCAGTTTGCCCAGGCACTCCAGACTCTCCTACAACGCACAGATCCCGGTCTACAAGTGCATGCTCCTCCAGCTGTAGCTCCTCCGCCGGTACCATCTCCAGCTCCGATGCCGGTGGTTCATGCTTCTATGAATCTTCCACCACCCCAGCGATATGGAGGAGATCCTGCTACTTGCCGTGGATTTCTCAACCAATGCGAGATTCATTTTGAACTTAACTCTTATGCCTTTGTTTCCGATCGGGCAAGGATTGGTTACATAATCTCGCTTCTCACGGACAGGGCCCTGGCTTGGGCATCTCCTCTGTGGGAGAGGAGGACCCAGGTGGTTCACTCCTATTCCGAATTTGTGGCTGCACTACGTGCTGTATTCGATGTTCCAGGTAGGAGTTCCACTGCTTCATCCTCTCTCTTCAACATCCGTCAAGGAGAGCGTACCCTCATGGACTATGCTATTGAATGTCGTACGTTAATGGCTGAAGTGAACTGGACCAGCGAGGCCCTTATCGCTGCTTTTTTGAACGGACTATCAGAGACTTTGAAAGACGAGATTGCTGCTCGTGATCTTCCATCTGACCTAGACTCTGTAATCTCCTATGTGACCCAGATCGACCTTCGTCTTCGAGAACGGCAGGTGCAATGAGACAATCTGAGAGCACGGGAGAGAAGTATACGTTCCCTCCCGCGTCTGGCTCCTCAGTTCATACCACCACCCACGTCTCCTGTTTCCTCTGAGGAGCCTATGCAGCTGGGAATCACTCGTTTGTCTGAGAGTGAGAAAGCCAGGCGAAGAAAAGAGGGTCTCTGCCTATACTGCGGTCTGACTGGACATTGGGCCAGATCGAGTCCTAAGAAGTCGGGAAACGACCGCACCTAGAGTGGTTTAGAGGACCTGCTTTAGGTGTGCTGGGTCTGTCCTCTGATTCTAGCAGCACTCGGATGACCGTTCCAATTCGGATATCTTGGCCGGGGGGATCCGTTTGCACTGAGGCTTTCTTGGATTCTGGAGCCCGATCGAGAACTTCATTGATGCCCATTTTTGCGAACAGCAGTTTATTCCCACCACACCTAAAGACACGCCGGTGAGAATTGAGGCCATTGACGGCAGACCACTTCATCCGCCACAGGTCACCCGAACTACCGTACCAGTGACACTCTCCGTAGGGATGATGCATAAGGAGAATCTACAGTTCCTGGTAATTTGCTCTCCCTCTACTCCTGTTGTTTTGGGGTTTCCTTGGTTACAAAGGCACAACCCTGCCATCGATTGGGCGACTGGGGAGATCACGTCCTGGAGTCAAGCTTGCGGGAAGCACTGTGACTCACCCATTCGACTGGCCATGGTGTCTACTGGTTCGGAGATGGCCGCTACGGTTCTTCCAAGTCATTATCGGGAGTTTGCGGATGTATTTGACAAGAAGGAAGCGGAGAAGTTACCTCCTCATAGACCCTACGACTGCCCTATTGATCTCCTTCCGGGCACTATGCCACCCCGAGGTCGCGTCTACCCCTTGTCTGTTCCCGAGACCCAGGCCATGGAGACCTACATCGAGGAGAATCTGAGACGGGGTTTCATCCGGCGGTCTACGTCCCCGGCTGGAGCGGGGTTTTTCTTCGTCAAGAAGAAGAACGGAGAACTAAGACCTTGCATCGACTACAGAGGCTTGAATAGGATTACAAGGCGGAACTCCTATCCTATTCCCCTCATCTCGGAACTTTTTGACAGATTACGTGGGGCTCAAATCTTTACCAAATTGGATCTCCGTGGGGCGTATAATCTGGTCCGTATTCGTGCCGGTCACGAGTGGAGGACAGCCTTCAACACCCGCTCGGGACATTATGAGTACCTGGTCATGCCGTTCGGTCTGTGCAATGCCCCGGCGGTGTTCCAGGAATTTATTAACAACTGTCTACGGGACTTTCTCCAGCAGTTCGTGGTCGTATACCTGGACGATATCATGATTTACTCAGAGAACTTATCTATTCATCGCGACCAGGTCCGTCAAGTTCTGGGCCGTCTCCGACAGCATGGGCTATATGCCAAGTTGGAAAAATGCGTTTTTGAGAGCCGCAAGGTGACTTTCTTGGGGTACGTGATTACTCTTGAGGGTTTCGATATGGACCCATCGAAGGTGCTGGCGATCAAAGATTGGCCACGGCCTACGGGTCTCAAGGCTCTGCAACGTTTCCTCGGATTCGCGAATTACTACAGACGCTTCATCCGGAATTACTCGAGGATTGTCACCCCTCTAACGGACTTGACAAAAAGAGGGGCCAATGTGTCTGAATGGTCCTCCGAAGCAGTGTCCGCGTTCACTCTTCTCAAAGAGAAGTTCACGACGGCTCCAGTATTACGGCATCCCAATCCGCTTCTACCATTTGTCCTGGAGGTGGATGCCTCTGAATCTGGAGTGGGAGCGATACTCTCCCAACGAGCTTCGTACAGCGGACCACTACACCCTTGCGGCTACTTCTCCAGACACTTCTCTATAGCCGAGAAGAATTACGATATAGGGAATAAAGAACTGTTGGCAGTTATCCTGGCCTTGGAGGAGTGGCGTCACTTGCTGGAGGGGGCCTCGGTACCGACCTTGATTCTGACCGATCACAAGAATCTCCAGTACATGGAGTCGGCTAAGTGTCTCAATCCTCGCCAGGCAAGGTGGGCTCTCTTTCTCTCCCGATTTCCGTTTGTGCTAACGTACCGTCCGGGTTCAAAGAACACTAAAGCGGATGCTCTGTCCCGCATGTTTACACAACCTGAGGAGGAGAGTAGAGAGCCAGAGCCCATCATCCCTTCTGCCAAGGTCGTTGCAGCCATTCGATTACGGGGTTATGCTCCTTTGCTGGATCGCGTCACTCGTTCTCAAGGTCAAGCTCCGGATTCCTTGCCCCCGGGGAAGCTGTATGTCCCTCCCAGTTTGCGGGTACCGTTCTACGCACTCTACATGGTGCCAGGACCTCGGGACATGCAGGAGTGGCACGCACTAGGGAGCTACTTTCACGGACTTTTTGGTGGCCTCATTGGGGCAGAGACATTACTGCATTCGTTCAGTTATGTGCAAGATGCGCGGCCAACAAATCTTCTCGCACTTGTCCGGCTGGCCTTCTTCGACCTCTCCCTTGTCCTTCGGTTCCCTGGACCCATGTGGCCATGGACTTTATTGTGGAATTACCGCCGTCCAGGGGACATACCGTGATCCTCGTGGTGGTCGACCGTTTCTCTAAGATGGCCCACTTTATTCCACTGCGGAAACTACCCAGCGCCTCTACTCTGGCGGACATCTTCATCCGGGAGATTGTGCGGCTCCACGGAGTACCGTCAGAGATCGTGTCGGACAGAGGTACCCAGTTCGTGGCTAGATTCTGGCGTGAGTTCGCAAAATCCCTGGGCATCACGTTGGCCTTCTCCTCAGCATATCACCCGCAGACGAACGGTCTGGTGGAGAGAGCGAACCAACATCTGGAACAGTATCTACGTCTCTTTATCAACGATCATCAAGACGATTGGGTCGATCTGTTGCCGTTTGCAGAGTTTGCCAGGAACAACACGCTCCAAGAATCTACCAGGATTTCGCCTTTCTTCTGCCTGTATGGTCTCCATCTGCAGTCCCTCCCAGAGACATTACCGGTTTCGGCTGTTCCAGATCTGGAGGAGAGACTTGCGTCTATTCGTACCACCTGGGCTTCGGTACATTCCGCATTAGAACATGCGGCTTCGCTCCAGCAACGTCAGGCCAACAAGAGGCGCTCTCCCAACCCCTCGTACCGGCCTGGCGAAAGAGTGTGGCTATCTACTAGATTTCTGAGACTCCGGGTTCCGTCCATGAAATTGGCCCCACGGTTTATTGGGCCCTTTCCAGTTATACGGCAGATCAATCCGGTGGCGTACGAACTTGCATTGCCCAGAACGCTCCGCATCCCTCGGGTATTTCACGCCTCATTGTTGAAGCCCCTAGTCTGTAACCGGTTTACCCGAGGTGGGAATTCTACTATGGAGACTGCCAGGAGGGCTTCGGAAAGAAGGACTCCTCGGGTGATTCTTGATTCTCGGCGACAACAGGGTAGTTTGCAGTACCTGGTACAATGGAGGGGTCTCGGTCCTGAGGAACGATCCTGGATACCTGCGGCACGCCTCTCCGTACCACGACTGATACGTGCGTTTCATGCTAGGCATCCTTCTCGCCCTGGTGGTTGCCCTGAGGGCGCCCTTTCAAGGGGGGGTACTGTTACTTACCTGCCCCCGGCTCCCACGTTGCCGCCACGGAGGAGAGGGAGACCCCCCTCCAATACGCGGCCACCGGAGCCGCCACGGAGGAGAGGGAGACCCCCCTCCAATACGCGGCCACCGGAG
>VKOC01019291.1:0-19287 GCA_009364415.1 Spea multiplicata | reverse complement strand
TTAAAAAAAATTACATTATGCAAATGATTTTAACCTGTAAATAAAAGGGGTGTTTTACTAAAGTGGGGGGTCCAGCTCAGTGCGAGACAGCTTTAAATGTTGTAAATGTATATATTTTCAAAAGCCATTAACAGGGAAGGCTCTTTAGCAGAAGGACTGGGGTTGGAGTTACAGATAAAATGATTAAGGACAGCTGAAAATCCGAAAAATGTTTTATTCATAAAAAAACAGGAATCCAACCATTCTAACAGCAAACTATATTATGTTGCTTAATCTACTTTTGATATAAGCATTAAAGTAGTATAATGCTACCCAAGTGTTTAGCTTGGTAGATCATGGGGTTTATTTGTTAAAGTAGGATTTTAACTTTGTGATCTTGCTCTCCGGTATGAAGGGCCAACGCCAGAAAGCTTTTCCCGTAGGAAGGACTAAGCAATTTTATTGAATAAATCCACAATTAACATGCTCGTTAATTAGATAAGAGCAGACATGCATCATTATAAGGTGACATGAATTCCAGAAACATACCAATGGAAACTACTGAGATGATAAAATATAAAAAAATAAAAATATGGTGCAAATAGCCTTAAAGATATTTATTTAAATACATATATTTATTTTATTTATGTGGAATGCGATATATTAATATATATACACAGATTTATTCATCCATCTACAGTAAATAAATAATTTTCCAAGTCTCTAAAGTCGGTGGCCATTCTTTCACTCTATACATGTCGAGGTACAAGAAGAGCGAACTGCAGAGCCGGACCTTCACAAACTGTGTTAATCGGTCTCGTTTTTGGGAATAACTTCTTGTTCCTGGGTAACATTTCCAGATTCCATTACTGTCCAGCTGCACAAGAAAAAAAATATAGAAACATTTTCTTAAATGAAGAAATTATGGTAAGCTTACAGATGGGTCGTCTAGATATACAGTTAGCCCTTCACGCCTCTATATTTAAAAAAGGAAATGCATTGAAAAATGAAGTTCTAAACACTCGAGATCCGCAAATACATTTTTGCATTAACATCTAAGTGTGAAAATGCAGGTGAAAGCGTATTTATGTAAAACGATAAATGCGGGTTATAGATATAATATTTAAGTATTTATTTTAAATCTAAAGCCCCCCCGAACCATACTCCCCCTTGGTGAGCGGAGCAGCTTGGTCTTGCCCTTTACCAGGCTGATGACACTTTAATCAGCCTAACATTCCCTCGCTGTATTATGCTCTACCGTTTCTGCTGAAAGGCTGTTCACCTACCTACCACCCTGTCAGGCAGAGCATGTAAAAAAAGAAAAATGTACTAAAAAATGAATAATAACTATAAATATCAATATAGTTTTACTGTATTATCTCTGTATTATATTCATTTAGATTTTTAGATATTATATTAATTTAGATTTATGATACATTATAAGATACAGTTATATTATCCATGGCTTTTCCCAGAGTACTTGGAACTATTAGGAACAGTCCTTTATGACATACATCCTCTGATGTAATAATTGGCATCATATTAAGCTAACTGTTGGCATCTGAATAGTCAGAAGACACTTTTCCTGCTCCAAGGCTTTTATCATCAACACAATGGCCAGCCGGAGCAGCAGAAGTCACGGCCGTAGACAACGCAGGCGATCACCAACACATCAGAGATGGAACAGGAGGCAAAGAACCCACAGAAGAGGTACTTATCTCATCAGTTCTCAGTGTGGCTTCTTAACTGGACTGGAGTGCAGACTCCTAGCATGAATTGCAGTTTTTTTTAATCTCATTAACTCATTGAGTGTGAGTAGTCGTATAAAATTTCATTATACTGATCTGAGTACAATGACCAGATTTGGGAATCCTAATCTTTATTCATTTTCTGAATAATACTGACTTTCGAACGGTATAAGGAAGCGGGTCTGATCCACTCATATTTATCAATGAAGGGCTTTCTTTTTCCTTTTCAGGCCGGCGTGTTCTCCATTACTACTACTGCAGAATCGTGGCTTAGACCAGAGAGAGACTCGGTCCCGCTTCCATCAACTTCTGTTACAAGCTGCAGGATTCCAAATGAGTAACAACAGCACGATAAGGTTGAGATTCAGCAAGAAATGTAGAAGTCATTGAATAAAACCTTGCAAACCCAATTTAAGGCGTATTTTATTGAGGATAGACTCCTGGGTCTACTTATTTAATGTTTTAAATTAAGTAACATTTTAATTAATAATGTAAACGTTTACTGATGAGGTGAGATGAATGGCGCAGCCTCCCAGCAGAAGTGGTAGAGGCTAATACTAACATGCATGGGATAGATATAAGACTCCCGGATCTAAGACGAGACTGAGGACTGATTAAGATTTGGGTCTTTACATCAGGAAAAATGGACAGATAAGATGCCGACAGATTCTATGTTTCTATGTAAGAAGTTAGTAGATGTATATCCATATATTCTCATAACAGATAAGGCATTGAGTTCCAAGTATCCCATGTGATCGGTGTTACCGCAATGGAATAAATGGATTATACTACCTTTTAATGTCCCAGTAATGTACGGGCATCAAAGATCACTTTAGCTGCTTTTCCGAGTGATGGATTAGACCATTTTTTTTTCACACTTGGATATCAGTCGCTTTGGATCTGGACACCATTACATTTTCTTTTATGTGGGATATCTATTGTTTATTAGCCTGAACAAAGAAACACAATGGCATTTATTGTACATTATTGGACCTATTCTCGTCCTTTTTCAAGGAAACATATGATTAACCTGTCACTCCGTTCAGATGAACCGTTACATATAATTGGCTTCAAGCTCTTTGACAAAATCTAGAAATGCTATTCAGGTTGAACATGGATGGCAGGCAATTGCTCGTAAACATCGGACATTCCCGTTTCTTCTCCCCAAAGACATCATCGTTTCTGGAGCGCAACATTTATAATAAAATGGTAGTAATAAGATATTTTTTTTCTGGAGAAACTTATCCTAAATAATACTATCAAACACCCTGTATGAAGGTCGTTTATTTCTGTGTCCTGTCATACAGCCCAGGGAAAATCTGGGAGAGTTGGAAAACGTAAAAATATATTTTTGCAGCATATTGCCATGGTTTTAGAAATTTTGTAAAGCTGCTAGCAGATATGTGATTAGAATGACAAGCGGGGGGAGAAGGAATGCGCTGTTACCGGATGCTGATGCTAATAAAATAGTCGCTTTATTCTATCATAGCTTAAAGATAATGCATAGTAAGGAAGATGTCATATAAGGAAGTTTTATTTTACTGAGAGGGTGGTAAATAAATGGAACAGTCTCCCTCCAGAAGTGGTAGAGACTAAGTGCAGCTAGGAATTTAAACATGCACGGGATCGGCATATGGCTGCCTGGAAGACGAGACCAACGACTGATTAAGGTTTGAGTTTTTACAGCAGGAAAAAAAGCAGGCAGACCAGATGGGCTAAACCCACGCACCCCCTAATATTAATTTGCCCCACCACTTCCTGACCAGGCCACACCTAGTCTACTATAAACCCCACCCCTTCCTCTTTTGGTCCCACCTCTGCTCTTTAGGCTCCACCTTTTCCTCTTTGAGCTCCACCTCTTCCTCTCTGTATATTAAGCGTGCACCTACTTTGTTGGTTTGTGCACCATTTCAAATGCTTTAATTAAAATAATGAAGAGTGTAAGTTCAACCATTTTCACCAAGATCTGTCATCCATGTCAACTATATTAGAAATATCACAGATGCTCAAATTGGTTGAATTAGCACGTGGGGAGTCCATGATGTTAGCATGATGTGTGTAACAGCAACCAGTATTACCGTACATTCACACACAATTTGTGCCATACATACAGTGTCATATTTGTCCCCAAACAGCTTAACAGTGCCCAACCAACCAAACAGATTGACGCCATTTGTGAGCAATTTTGGACTGGCCCGGGTGCAGCCCGCTCCTGATGAGAGCCACCTGAGGCAGCCCACCCCCCCCATGGTACATCATTATCTGTAAAGTATTTCTATTGAAATCAATGGAGGTATGTGTTGTCAGCGATTGACAGCATAAGCAACCAATTGCTCGCAGGAATGTGCTCCCATTAAGATCAACAGGATGATTTTACACACTCGCACTAGGGTCTGAACAGATCCCTGCATGCAGCGTTCAGCAGAGCCAACACTGGAGTTGACTGGATGCGAGTATATCATGTGTAGGCCAAATGCATCTGCTCCAGGGCATTTAGTTGCGGGAAAGGGGCAAATGCATTAAGGGGGATTTTTTTAAGGGACCATGCACCTATCATATCCCTATTATCTCCCACCTATGTATTATAGTACATATGATGGCTGGAGTGCCCTTCAATTTCATAACTGCTGCCTTAGACATTTAAGGTTCAGACGGGTCATTGAATCAGGCGTAATTGTTACTTTTACAATACTGTAACACCAGTTTCCACACAAAACACAAAGTTTTGAACAAAATCTCAAGTTGCTTCCAAGCATTGCAAAATCAGTCTTCACTCTTAAATTTGACTCCTACCGGCATATAATCTGCCTTAGCTTCATGTCATGTAAGGCTTGCTCCAGACCTCTCATCTACCCCTTTTTTTCTTCACTTTTATATGAACTTGTTTCCACTTTAAAAGAACACTGAGGGTCCATGCTGTTTCTTTTTTGATTGCCCTGTTGTGTTATATGCAATGCATTACGTGTCAGAACTTTGAAAAAAAAGGATTATAAAATATATATTTTTTAATTTTTTTTGCTGCCATGTTATCCTTCATGCAATAATTATCTTTAACAAGCAACTCAGCAGTTCTGCTAAAATTCTACGGCACGTTCTGAAATTCAGTGTACTAAAAGTACGTGATCTTAGCCTCAGGTGAGTTTCCACTGACTTTGTATTGGTTCTACTGAAGCATTCAACGAATACAAAGTCAAATAAACCCTAGCCATGGGGATCTAACATATCAGCTTCCCTTGCTCACTATTGGAGGTAGCTAATACTTTTTTTATTGTACTCTTGGTTTCTCTTAACAGTCATTTCTAAATTTGTAAAAAAGTTTTTAATAATTGGCCGAAGGTTTTTTTTATACCTGGGTGGCGGATGAAGGAGATGCTTCATACGGTTAGTGATCTTGAGGCATAGGGTAGGAAAACGTAGCCTTAGCTGAGAGGCTCTGCCTAAATATTCCCCTCGGACAACTTCAGAACCCCTCGTTGTAGTCCCAGTTGCACTAATACTACAGATATAGAGAACAAAATATTTAATATGGAAGAATGTATGGCCAACGCATTGATTAGTGGGCTTTAGTTATATTTTGCCATATAAACTTTACTCAGTGCCTACTAGACTTGTGCATTCGTCTTCGGGCCAACATGAAAACGAACACGAAGAGAGCGTTTTCGTGTTCGTTCCGAAGACATGCCGAAGAGAAGACAGCGGTGGTAAAACGTAGGCAAAGACGAAGACACACACCACGAAGATGTTCGTGATCGTCTTCGTCTACCACTCTCCCCGGTCCCTTCACCTTCTAACTTACCTTATCTTCACGGAAGCGGAAATCCGTAAGTTCGCCGCCAGGGGTTACAGGGCAGTGCGAATGAGCCTATTGGTCACCTACAGGGACCTCCTCTGGCATCAACCAATTGGCAGCTTTTTGTATTAATGATTTTAAAAAGCCAGTCCTTGTTTTACATTGTGCGATCTAACAGTGCTTCACGTTTTCATCATGTTTCTAAATGTTCTCAAAGTAGATGATGGCAGGCTCTGATATATTCACATTGATTCACCAAACCATGATCCAGGCTGTTTGGTTTCAACCTGATATTTTAAAAAATATTTTACTCAACACAAATGGAATGTTGTCAAAATGAATCAAATGAATTCTTCTGCTACAAATAAATATTTAGAAGATACCTTGAAATAAATATCTTTATTCCCCAAGCATTTCATCCCTTTAAACTGAAAAAAAAATAATTTTCAAAACTGACTATGAAAAAAAAAAAATCTTTATGTATAAAATTGACACTATCCCTTTAACACTATATTTATTTAACACTAACACGGATAAAGTGCTCTATAAATGGTTGAATTAAATATCAATCTTAAAAAATATTTATATCTTTTTTTTAAATCCTTAACCAGCAGCATTAACCGTTAACGCTCCATGTGGATATTGTCATGTTTGTATCTCAAATAAAAGTGAATAATCAAATCATCTCAATCCTTGACAACTGACATGCTGCCCCTTTACTGGTTTTGACGTCACATTAAATTTAGAAAGCTTTTCTAAATTGCTTCTTAATAAAAAAATAAAAAAAGATTCTGTTTCCTGTTCTGAGAAATCTATTACAGTTACTTTGTTCTACATAATGGCCATACCAGTCCGTATTCACCCTTTATCTGCTGCAGTGAGCCAACATACATTAACTGAAGGGTTCTTCCACTTGATCATTGTTTCCCATCCTGTTTTTATTAAAGACCCCGAGGTTTATTTTGTCCGGCCAGGTACCCAAGTTAAATAGCCTTTCTTCTTATTACATAGAAGCATAGAATGTGCCATTTGGCTCATTCAGTCTACCCGATTTCCAAGTACTTTTCTTAGTCCCTGGCCTTATCTTATATCTCATGCATGCTTAAACCTCTTCACTGTGTTAACCTCTACCATTTCTGTTGGAAGACTATCCCATGCATTCACTACTCTCTCAGCAAAGTAACGTCTAAGGAAATGTAACACACCAGAGAAAGGTAAAATAGACACCCTGAACATGCACAGGAAGGCAAAATTGATTTAACAACGGTTAGCCCTTTCAATGCGAAAGCATGGACTGTATCTTACAAAGACGCCACTACGCTACTCTACTTCCACTAATACACTAAATGACATGCCGCTAAATCAGAAGCTACATAGATTTATTACCACATCCCCCACGTTCGCAGGCACTTTCATATGAATAGCTTCTGATTGAAACATACATTTTCACTTTTACCTCAATATCTGATACAAATGTAATTATGTTTTTTTAGACAATAACGGTTGGTAGTAGATATAAGCTGAAAAAGGAACCGGATATTAATTTGACACAAAGGTAAACAAACATGTGCCATGTTGGCTGTAATGAGCTTCTGCTGTAGAAACGATCTGCACTAACATCAATGACACGTTTTCCTTTGATTTTATTAGACATGTAGTGATTTAGGAGGGGAATCTGCGCGCACTGTGGCTATTCTTGCCAAACGTGACTGCATTTGAACACCTAGCCATTGTTTTGGATTTGTGTCCTGGGATTTGTACTGCTTGCTATTGAGTCCGGTTTGTACATGGTAATCCCTGCAGCCTTGTCCCTGCTAAGTAATGTCCATCACGCGCCTGTACCTGACGCCAAATTCTCATACCATGTTTATAAACCCTGCACCGATTTTAGAAATGCAGGTCAGGAAATAAATGTATTCTTAACATCTTCTCTTTTTGTTTCATTAAGTTGAGATTGTTTTACGTCGACCCGGTTCTTTTAAGTGAGATCATGGCCACAGGCTCCACGTCAACAGGTCTACCCATTTACATGCACTCCAACCTGCCCGTGACTATGAATAGAATTCTAAGCAATGATTGATATGAAAGTATATTGATGGTTTCTGTGGGTTTCATGTAGATTAAAGGTCATCAAGCATGAGTTTTGCCTTTTTTTTAATATTTCCTGGAAAATGTCATCGAATAGCCCTGCTGCATGCATTATAGGCACCATTAAGCATCAGCATGATCATCATGATAACTCTTACTACGTGTGAATATCCAGAACTTTCAATTTTATTCTCCAGGACTTATTTCCATTCATACATGCCAGAGAGCACAATATTTAACTGTAGAACCTTTTTTCTGAAAAAGACAGAATCACACATTCTGAATATTATCAACTGTTTTCATTTAGTCTCAAAAAGGAGGAATCCACAAAAGGTGCAGTATCGCTGATGGTCCCCGTGTAACGCGCCGGTTCCCATTCGAAGCCAAACTTCATCTTCTTTCGACAGTTTTAAGACGGCACTGTTTCCTGAAGTGTCCTGCTTCCCTTTGGCTTCATAGCTAGAATATTAAAGAATATATTCAGCGTTAAAGAAAAAAACGCAGAACATCTCCATAAACTGCAAGCACTATATAACACCTACCTTCTGTGAATAGTGCAAGGCCGCCAGCAACAGGACAAGTCACTTTAATGTTTTCTTTTCTATTATGTTTGGTAACAGAAGGTTTAGTTTACAATTTTAAGACAGTGGTGTACTCTGACCTAGGTCCAGTAGGCCTAGGGGCAAGGGCAGATCCAGAGCCTGACCTGGGGGGGGGGGCACTCACACGTACTCAGACACTTGGCACTAACGCACGCACCCAGATACTCATACCAACACAACTAGACACTCAGCACTAACACAAACCTTCAGACACTGAGGACTAACATACCCAGACACTTGACCCTAACATATCCGGAGGCTAAAATTAACACAACCACTCACACATATACTAACATACCCAAAGACACATGTTCACACCCAAGCATACCCAGACACATACTATTAACATCATCACATATGTTCACACACTAAAATACCCCCACATACACTCACAAACATACCCAAACACAGATGTTCACCCAAAGATGCATATTCATATACAGACACACTATCACTAACATACACATACATACATTCATACTCAGGCAGACATACAGACACACACACTAACATAACATAAGTAATATACCCAGACACATACATGCATTTACTTACATACATACCCAGACAGACACTAACATAAATACCCAGACAGACACTAACATACAGACACACACTAAAATACACAGGCAGAAATACACTAATATACCCAAGCAGCCACACACACTAACATACCCAGACACACACACACTAACATACATACCCAAACAGACACACACACTAAACATACATACCCAAACAGACACACACACTTAACATACATACCCAGACAGACACACACACTAACATACATACCCAGACAGACACACACACTAACATACATACCCAGACAGACACACACACTAACATACCATACCCCAGACAGACACACACACTAACATACATACCCAAACAGAGCAGACACACACACTAACATACATACCCAAACAGACACACACTAACATACATACCCAAACAGACACACACACTAACATACATACCCTCAAACAGACACACACACTAACATTACAACCCAAAACAGCACACACACCACCACTAACATACATAGCCAAACAGACACACACACTAACATACATACCCAAACAGAGAAACATACACGCAGCTCACTTACCCCGCAAAGCCTCAGCCTGTGTTTGATGCAGCTTGTCCTGTGACGCTGCCTCCTCTTGGAAGTTAGGTAGATAAAGATGTCAGTCCAGGTGTCGGGACTTACCTCTTTATCCCTACTCACGGAGCATGCCTCCGTCAATCTAAGGTGGGGCAATTGTCAGACATTGACCCTGTATCCGCCCTGTATCCGGTAGGAAAACCCCAGCCACCAAAACGGGGACAGATTAGAATGTTTTGTTACTATGTTACTACGTGAATACTAGTGGTCAGCAGCAGCTTTGCTTAATATAAAAATGTCATCTGAGAGTGGAAATTTAGATGGGATTTCTTGCCATATACCGGTATTCAATCTTCAAATAATATAGATTATATATTTTATGTGTTTTTCTCAACATGATTTTAGGTGGAACTTCCCTTTAAATAAATGTTCTGCACTTACAAGAATTGCCAATCAATCTGTGGCTATGAATGACTGCTCTTAATGCTAAGTCCCGACATGCCTCAGTTACGCCGACCGCTATTTCACAAGGAACATTGATTTTGGAAAAATTGGTTTTGAAAATAGATTACATCATGGATTTTGTATACAGATACATTTCATATTCAACTAAACGTACATTTACAGTTCAACTGTGAAAAGCGTTCAACCGCCCCAAAAGAAGCAACAAGGTTTTGCATGAAGAACTAAAGTTGATACTGGCACATTTAATGAAGACACACAGCATGCATTATTGACAGGTAATACAGTACACGTTATGTAAATGTTTTAAATTATATACTGCTAAACCGCTGTGTGAATTATTCTGTGGAAAAAAAATAACTATAAAAAATGCCAGTTGCACTGGTTTTCCATGGGTTGATAAAGGTTTTTCCCATGACCCCCAATTATGGGACTTCCGAGGCAGCTCTTTATGCTCCGCGTGGGAGGTGCCTACGCCCTTCCCTGTTTTGCATAGCTAGCCCTGCCCCCCTCAACTTGATACTCTCTGCTCTCTCATTGGCCCAGAGTGGGAGATCTCCTGGTCAACTCTTCCAGGAATATCATGAGCATGCATATCCAGGGGCTATGGCAAGTTAGTAAATTAAAAAGCTTATCTTTTTTTGTCATTCATCAGTAGTGCTATGCTTTGGACTCAAATCCCTCTCTCCTCCCCTGATGTCCCTCTTTTCTAGGAGCTCAGAATGTTTGCTGTGTATAAATGTATCATGAAGTTCTACAGCCATAAAAGCCTCAATATGTGTATGGAAACAGTAGGAAAATGTATATATATATATATATATATATATATATATATATATTAATAAGTGTAAATAAAACACAGTATTCTTTTGACTGAATGTCTTGATCAATAACATAAATAGATATCAGTAGATACCAAGGTTACACAGGTTATCACAAGTTTTGATAATGCCTCATTACCTAGCCATGGAAAAAAACAGATAAGAAAATAATGTACAGACAGTTTCCCCTATATCATCAAAAATTTACATAATGCAATAAAACATACAAGAATATGTCTCTGCTTCCAAGTGCTATGAGACCGCAATGTGACATGGTTATTTTATGAATACTGAATTATTCTACAAAATAAATAATAAATATTAAAGGGAAATAACAGTTTCACAAAATGATAGTCTACCTGTACATGCTGACAATGGTATTCCCGTTATGCATAAGGTACACGTACACATCCTCAACTTCTTCATGCTTCAGCATATTAAATGTGAAAAAGTACACACCTGTAAGTAGACACAAAATAGCATTTAGAAACTAGTTAAAAGTAAGAGTGTAACAAGGAGTGAGTATATCAAATTGGGTATTTTATTTTATTTTTTTAAGCCTTTTACCATTTAATCTTATTATCTTAATTAGGGGTTTTTTTTTAATAACATTTTTTTTTTATAAATAGGTTTTGGTTGTTTCTCAATCAAATATACACAGCATCATTTAAACTTCCCATTTAATAATCACTTGAAAATGACATTATCTATTATCTATTAATTAACAGTTAAATTAGTCTGTAGGGATTTTTGTTTCTGTTTTGTACTGATAGCCTTTTCATCAGAAAATCAATATTTTTTTCTAATTAATGTGCATTGCACTATGAGACAACGTGTCACATACAAAAAAAGCCTCAGTGATGTTGAAACAACAAGCTTTTAAATGTTAAATGTCTTTTGCATGCAGAGGTAAAATCCAGTCCCTAGATATGTTTAGTACTTGCAATTATGTCAGAATATTATGCGCTAAAATGTTGGGAGTTTGGCCATTAAAAGGAGCTTTATAGAAAGCAAATATATGGATGAGAAAGGATCCAGTTATTTAATTAATGTCACATGCCTAGTGGCCAAAGGGAGAACTGCAAGAAAAAAACTAATGAGGAACTGTTGAATGACGGATAAAAGCATAATTGAATCAAGAACAGAAAGCCATCCGGTTAAGGCTAGTCAATTCATTTAATAGATTTTGTTTTCTTTATTTACCATTATCCTCTTGGTAAAAATGTATAAAGATTCCAATCTTTGTAGGAAGCAGTAGGACAGGACCTCAACTGGTCCTCTAGCGATAAGGTTATCCACAAAATTTGAGATGGCAGTAAGATCGTGCCCCCAATGTAACAACAGAATTAGCACAGGTACATTTTATAGGATACTGTGGCATGCCGCCGTTAGAGGGGATTTTATTTGAGGTCTACTGTCTTCACTTTCTTGGGTCGCCCTCTTTAACATGAGATGCAACCCCTTATTCCAATGCCAGCCAAAAGGCCAACAGGAGGCCCAGATCTTCTGGTTCTTCTCAGAGAAAGAGCTCATGAGGTCTTCAAGGGGAGAAGACAACCAACCCACCTCCACCATCTAAAAGCCAAGTCTTCTAGACATTAATATGGATACTAATGAATAAAAAACATAAAAAGTGCAAAAAAATGTCATACCCAGACAAAAATAGTGTAATACATGAAGGGAAAAGATACATTTAAATTGCCTTTATTGGGATTTTGCTCTTGGGATCAGGCTAATTTTTTTTTTCATGTCCCTGCCTAAAGACCAGGACTGGTTAAAAAAAAAAAGTAAAAGCGTAGCTGAAGGGAGTGGGATATCCAAGTGAAAGTAGAAAAATAAAAGGGGAGAATTAATAAGGAGAGCCCAAAATATGATATGGTTTTAACATCCCTCTCCGACTTTTTGCTAGCCCAGTCCTTTCACAGTTTATAGATCCCAAAGAAATCCTATATACGAGGACGACATCTACAACTCTACTTCTACACGGATGTGAATTAACATATTGCTGATACCAAGTTATGGAAATACACCAAGAGGAAACACAAATAGAGTCATAATTTATCACAACTTAACTTTTAATTAACCAAATAAGAATAATCTTTCATTAAAGGATGTGCCATATGGTAACTAAATGATTTAAAAATGGGAATTGATAAGAACCTCCTTATATCTTGCTGTACATAAGATACTACGTATCACACTATGTATACAAGTGATACTATGTAGAAATTGTGCCACCATCATAAAATGAAGAACGTGTTTCAATAACATTGCAATGTACTAAATGAAAAATCAAATGTAATTAATCAACAATCGTTCTGATAAAAAAAAATGAAAAAAAAATTCATTTTTGGTGACAAAAAGCGGGTATTAATTACAATGTTCGAATTAATAACACACCTTAGCGCATATGTACTAAAAGGAGAATTATTTTTCCGTTACATTCATTACAATAAATAATTGTCCAATGATTTCTGCGCCTGCTTTTATTGAGTAAGACGTAGAATCGCATAAGCTTTTTGAGATCTCAGAGGTCTCTTCTTCAGATATTCGCAATACAGCAATATTTATTTTTACCAATTTTGTAAAACTGGATATACTTGGACTCCGAATCATTTCCATAACTCCATGCTCACCTGTTACGGGGGCTGAAAATCTACCAGTCATTACATCGAAAAAGTTTCCAACGTTCGTTTCCACGCTGCTAAAAATGATCCCGCTGTTTATGTTGCTAAAATGTGTTGCCATGGATGCCATAAAAGCCACCTAAAAGGCAAAATGCATATTTATTTCAATTCTATCTAATATGAGGTACATTACTTCATTTAATAAATTACATTTTTCGTTGCAGGCTTAACAACAAATAATTTATGCAGGTGGCTCACATGTCCTTAATTCAACCATCACCTAAAAAATAGACATTAATAAGCAGAGCACACAAAAAATCTGTATATAGTTTGGATATTTTGAACATACTATGTGGATTTTGTTTTGAACTATTCATAATGCACATTTTTCATCTCTTCTGTTAAATAGATGATGAATTCTAGCAGGTAACTGGCTTCCCTTTCCGGATTTAACATTTTTTTCACATATTAACCATTTTTAATTGATAAAAAAAACAGAAATCGATAAAGATGATGTTTGTAGCATTATGGGTTTCACAAAGAGTAGGTTTCAGGAGTACGGCCATAGTCTTGGGAACATAAGGTAAAGATAGAAAAGAGTTTTAAAACCCATAAAAAAATTGCTGCAAATTGTACATGTTGAACAAAAATTCACACACACACACACACATATATATATATATATATTATATATATTATACTATATATATATAATATATAAGAGTTTGTAGGACACTTTGCATATTTTTAGCCTTTTTTTAGAAGTTGCTGTCATCCATGTGTGGAAAGGGCTGATGCTAAACACCTGAAGGCAATGCTGGATTGTATTAAAAGGTCCTCTTAACTAGGTGAGGGGTTAAAACCATACATTTTGAGCTCCATACCTACCCAAAACATTCGTTTTAGATTAGAATTTTACCCCTCCCCACTCAAGGGCTAAATAAAGGTGGTGTCACCCGGTAGCTTCCTTTGGTTGCTAGGAGGTTCTGGGGACCGCCATTTTTTACATTTATTTATTTTATTTTTTGCTGCTTTATTTTTTTTATGGTTGGGGGACACGGGCACTTTGATTAACCCACAAATAACTCATATATATGGATGAAATGCGGGCATGAGCCTTAAGTTAAGTCATACCGGTCAAGTTAACCCATTCTACTGAATAAGCCCCTCCGTCATTACAGTGAAACAAAGCAGTTTCATTTTACAACAAGCAAAATATAATGGCTACATTATGGCTACATATAATGGCTACATATAATGGCTACATGCTCATGAATGCGCACTGCCCCCAGCTGAAACAAATTGGACCAAGTGCCGTCATCACCCAAGTTTCTGGATCTCAGCATTTGATGTAACAACGTGAGGCCACCATGATGAGTTATTAAAGTGACAGAATCCCCTACTTCCTGGGGCAGAGAAGCTTCAAGAGATCCGTAAGTACTGGAAATAACTTTTAGAAGTTATGAGACACAAAATACAGAACTGGGAGAATTATTTAGGGTTCATCATTTCTTTGGAGCAATTGCAGTACGAGGAAAGGAGTCACGTTATGGTGGAAGCATGTAACAAAATGTATCTACAAGTTTGTTCCCAAAAATTCTGCTTTATTCCCTTTTTTGCTGCAGTTTCTTACAGTTGAAAAATAGTATTTGCATTACTGACGAGTATCGAGTGAGTTGTGAATGGGAGAATTGTAATTAGGGCGAGCCAGCAGCAAAATTTGCTCCAAGATGGATTTAGATGAAACATGCTGAATATTAAGCAGACGCTAAAGGTCATAAAACAAATGTACCACTAAATAATTATTTCAGTAACACATTCCTAATTATGGTTGTAGGACAGCACTGGGTCATATTATACATGGCTGATGGGTTTTGCAGGTGTTGTCTACTTGCAAGACCTGTTTTGAATACGACCTTCTGCTGACCTTGCAAATTATTATCTAAAACAAGCATTTTACGAAAAAGAAAACTGAATGCCTGCCTCTCGGGATCACACTTGAAACTGGTCATTGTGCACATGGCTGCTTCTCAGATACAGGAATATGTCAGGGTGCGGAAAGTAAAATACCAATAACTGTTATTTATTTTCAACGTTCCTACAGAAATGACATTCTAATATCAGAGCTTTTTGTATTATGACCTTTTCGCTAAATACAGTCTTCATCGGGTTCCGCAAGACCAGTGATGCTCAACCCTTTTGAGTCCAAGAATCTCAAAACAAGTTTTGCAGAAAAAATGATTTTAAATGATATTTCATGAAAAAGTGTCATTGCAAGAAAATCCACAAGAGCATATGTAGCTTCTCCCGAAAAAAAAAAGGCTTCCAGGCGCTAGTATTCCTCCGAGAGTCGTAGCGAAAAGTAAGTACGTCCCTATAGGGAGAAAATTTAATGATATCATCCAAGGGTCTTAAAATGGGGGCCGAGTTATATAAAGATATATATCTGCAAGTATCACCCCTGGTGACGTTCTGATCACTTGTGGGTCCTGTTCATATAGTTCCCAGGGATAAGCGCTTGTAGTAAGTAAATTGTAACTAAGCACATTTTACATCTCCCAGAAGAATTAATTTTCCAAGCTTTGGAGAAAGAGGCTTAATAATACTATTTGGGCAATGATATATAGACATCCACGCAGGATCATTATTAGGGCTACAAGCCCAAGGTCAATGTTATAACTGGGGGTACATTTGCTTACCCTACAGGTCTATACAGAAGTCACATTAAGATACCAGACATGTCCGACAGTCACATTAAGATATCCTTCTCATCTGCCCCGAGACCACCAGCACAGCCCCATACATTGACTCACGAAAACTGCTGTATGGTGCCCAGCTGCCTCTGCCCTGTAGGAAGGAGGGCCAAGCACCCACTTTCCTTTAAACTATGCTTGTGTAGTCATTTAGTACCCCAGACCCTTAAGGCCTTTTTTCACAGCAACCAAGGCAGTGTTGAATTTCTCCCGAGGTCCCCGGAGTTTAGCTGCTGAGTTGGTCAGAATACATTTTATTTTGTGCCCAATGTGATAAGACATTTCCTGTGTCAATTTGTACCAAATCACAGATTAGAGACTAGCCCGATGCTTTTAACTTTCTTGATTGTAATACAGATAAAAACGGAGGTTATTTTTTTTAACATTTCCAGTGTTCTAACTCATGGCTGTCAAAGGGTGTATATGTAATCTTTGTGAATAAAAAACAAGTCAATAAGATTCTCCAGCTAATTCAAAAGACAGAGACGTCAGCTAGAAAAAAAAAACGTGCTAAAAATATGCATTTTGGATTCTGTTAGATAGAATGTGGGAGAAAACTGGCAAGCAATGAGTTATCATGGTCAGATTAATCTTATTTTGACACGAGGAATCACATCCAATCTGAATGCAAGTCTCACCAGAACAGACTTCAATTCATTATTTTTGTAATTATAAAACAAGTTATCATTTGCTTAGGAAAGTGAATTACGTGAGTCTGCAAACGACCAAACAGCTTATTAATTGCAATTTATGTACTTCTATGGAATATGTGACAATGTGACAAGCTTAGCAATTTATTACCGTTTCTCTGTGCAAACAAGATCAATGCCAGTCTTACTAATCGTTTTTTTTTTGTCAGTTTATTTGCTGTTGCTATGGAAAAATGTTCAGAGATACATCACAAAATGAGTGTATCCGGACCTTTTACAGAAGGGACAGGGACAGGGGTATAATGTAGACCACTAGGGTTTCTGTATTGCAGAAGGACCCCCAGATTTCTTGATGCACTGTTGGATCTTTGAGTCTGCTGTTAATTAGTTCTGTACTCTCTACGCAGCATACGCAAGGTGTAATCATATCTTATAGTAGAAAATTAACAACTTCACATATGGGCAATTACATATTCTAAGAAACAACCCATCCCCATGGGCTAACAACCATTTAGATCCGTACAGGACACGGAGATGATAGATTGAACAAATTACCCTTTTCTTGAAGGATGTGTGTACATATTTCCGAGTTCTGTCCTGCAGTATATTAAAATACAAGTCTAGGAGTAGATTCACAACACAAGAGCCCATATATACAACACCCGACCAACTTGTGCAACATGGAGCACTTAAGTCATTGAAGTGGCTATAGAGAAACCAGAGAAGCTAAGTATTCTGGTTGAAGTCTCCACCAAGTCTCCTCTCAATATCAAAGCTGGGGTCAAGGTTAGCCTACAGATGTCTATTCATTAAGCATAGGGTCTCCATGTCTTCAGAAAAGTAGCCACAGCCATGTTATAAATTTTAGATGTCACTACATTTGTGACTTTTACATTTTACCTTTTTATGTATAGTTTTCCAAGAGGTCTTTAAGAACTAGAAGCTTCTGAGGCCATTACAAGGTCATTACAAGGTCAATATCTGCCTGCAACAGAGACAGGGAGGTACATGGACAAAGCAAACACAGCCAGTGACCGACCGTTGGATGGTATAAGAAACACAGACAAGAGATGTACGTTGGGTTAGGAAAGGTATAGGGTCCAGATACATGTCTGTATTCCAGGAGCAATTTGACACACAGTAGCTGACAATTTATTTTGGCATATGGCTGAAAAATAGGGGTAACATTTTTAAGTCTTTTTGCATCATATTGTCCTCCTTAAAACCAATTTAACCTAATTTGTAAAAAAGAACAAGTCTCCCTTACAGGAAAGGGACTCTTAACCCCTTAAGGACAATGGGCGGTCCCTAAACCCATTGAAAACAACGCATTTTGAGCCCGTACATGTACGGGCTTGGTCATTAAGGGGTTAATATTTTATAAGGATGTTAAAGATGGACAACTGAAAAGATGGCCCCGAGTAAACAAGCATATGTTACTATGTTATTTTGTGTTTCTCTTATTGTTATGGAGAAGGGAGATATCTGCATAACAGGAATTTTTTGAAATAATGCTGCCCCACCACTCCAGTAGCCCCAGAGATGCCATCATTGTTCCATCTTCACCCAATCGGCCCCTCCAGCAGCAGATCGAGTGCTGCAGTATGTGGCCACTGGCTGGATATGCCTCGCTTTACACTGCAGGAGCATAAGACAGTAACATGCAGCCTGTCACATCCAGCCGTCGGCAGCACCCGCTTTATTTGGTGTCCGACGGCTTTAAAGTGCCAGGGCCACCTCGCCCGCCTCAGTCTGGCCCCGCACTCTAGAACACCAACATACTTGCAGCGAGCGATTAAATGGTTCAACTTATGCTAAGCTTCGTACAGGTGAAAGTTCCCCTTTAATTAGAACACCGAAAATCTGTGAACAAGCAATATGCCCATGATATAAGCATCGGATCTCGATGAGGAGCCTGTGAAACAGAAATGAAGTTCTGTGCCAGTTCGTAGGCTGATATTTGTAAATGCCACCTGAAATGTCATGCATAAGATAGAGAGGGAAGAAGAACAAGACAAAAGTTGTTTTTGTTCCACATAAATTTCAATATATTGACAGACACATCTTCGAGACAAAACAATCATCAGTCTTAACATTTCAAGAAGATTTACCTTTTACTAATTAATTGCCTCATTCCTTTCTGCCCAATTCTTCCACCGGACAGTTTATGAAACTGTGCGTTAAAGCACTATTTAAATGTATCCATGTGCCAATAAAAAGACTTTAGGGATCTAGAGAGACGCTGCTGGGTCGCCCCTGTCTTCCAGTGACCTTTCCTGTGCTGTTTTCTTTTTAAAAAACAGTTTTTTTTCCCCATTATATAATGTAATATCAATTTACTATACAAACAACCTGACTCCTTATCATCCTGCATATGGGAAATAATAGAACGTCTTGATCACCCAGCCGAACTGATAAATGTTTATGAAGAACGGACTTCATTAGCATTGCCATAAACAGTGGCGTCGCTACAGGGGGGCAAGGGGGGCAATTGCCCCCCCTAGGTTAATCCTTGCCCCCCCTGTTGCCCCCTTGCCAAATTTGGAATAAAGTCGCAATGCGACTTTAAATCCCTTTTTTTTTTATTATTATTTTTTTTTAAATTTGGAGGACAGAGAGGGTGCAGCCCGCGTAAGATCAGCAGCCAAGGCAACCGATC
>VKOC01019290.1:0-26228 GCA_009364415.1 Spea multiplicata | reverse complement strand
ATATGGTCCCACCGCATGCCCGGGTTAGCTGCTAAGCGCTGCCGAAACTGTTCATCATACTTCCACCAAGCCAACCCCCCATACGTACGGTAAGCCTCCCATATCCCATCCACGTAGCAGAACAACGACGAACACAAATTAGGTGACTTCTCCCCTAACACACTCGCCAGAATGCAAAAAGCCCTTAACCAATTCCCAAAAGATTTAGGTATCTTCCGGTACCGACGCCGCTTCTCCTCTTCCTCCTTTTTAGCATCTTTTTTATCCTCCTCCTTAACCTCCACAAACTCTTCCAGCGGAAGAAGCGAAAAAATCTCTACAAATTCCCCTTTCCACAGCTTTTCCTTAACTTCACGCTTCAAGTGAACTCCCAGCGGACCAGAAAAAGACACATAAGCATTCTGCCTAGCTGAATCCGCAATTTCACCCGCCAACTCCGCCCGCTCACCAACAGGCACAACATCCTCAGCCGACTGACCACCCTCACCGACCGCTGCACCTACCGCCGCCTCACCAGAAACCGACCCTGCCTGCACCTGTTGTTCAGACCTGGAAACCCAAACCTGACTACAATCCGCACTGGACCCCGACCTACCCAAAGACTCCACTAACGCCTTCAGACCTGCTAATAATTAACCCTCCTGAAGACCCAAGCTCGACTCACCACCAGAACCCCCGGCCGCTGAAAGCCTCGGGGTTGCGTCCTGACCGCCACCAACAGACGATTCCGCTGGTCTGGTCGTCGTCCTGGCCAACTCCGCACCCGTCCGCTGAACGCCCAGTACATCCGCCTGGCGCTGCTCCGACCTGGAACGAGAAGAAGACCGCGGCAGTACCCTACACGTGGACTCCCGACTGGACCGCCGAACATCCCTGGGAACCGAACCCCTAGAACCAGAACGGGAACGCCATTCTCTTCCACCACCGCCATCTGCTGCACGCCCGCTCCACCGACCTTCACCGGCCCTCCTGACAACACTAGGCGACCTCCTATCCCTGCTCCGTGAGCGGCGCCCGTGGCTGGTCCGCCGAACAGACCGTGAAGGCGACCGACTTCTGCGTGAAAAAGCACCGCCAACCCGACTAGCGTGCCTGCCCCGCTGCACACCAACCCCGACTGGGACTGTGCGTTCCCTCCTAGAGCCATCTGCACTCCTCCTGCCACTGAAAACAGCACCCCGTGCCTCCCTGGGGCCTGATGCAAATTCATTATGTAAAAACCGCCGGCCACGCCCATCCCTATCACGCTCAGCCATCCCGCGATCACCACAATCACTGCTGCCACTCGCCTGACCGATCCTAGGACTCCTGACAGCACCCCTAGCGCTGCAGGGGCCCGCCGCCACACTCTCCTCAGCTGCGCCACACACATCGCCGACCACGTGTCCTCCGCGGCCCTCACCGTCGCTACCCGCCGTCCCAGCAGCGCCCCCCCCGCACCCGAGGCCTGCCGCTCCCTCCTCACCGGTGAGTAATTCAGCCGCACCTCCGGATCCCTGCAGAACCGCTCCGGCTCCACGCCGTCCTCCCGCAGGCACCGACAAGCCCCGGGGCCTCCGTCCCCGCTCCTCCGGTCCCGGACGTTCCTGGCGGCTGGGCTACACGCACCGCTCCAGGCCCCTGCTGGCGACCGCGTCGGCCTCCGTAGACGGCTTCCGCTCCGCCCGCCGCCGCCGACCGGTCTCCTCTGGACTCAAGCGTTGCGGCGGCCTCGTCCTCCGCACCGGACGACGTGACTCCAGCGATGCGGGCCCGGCACCTTCCAGCAACGGGCCCAACTGATCCCGAAGCCACGCAGCTCCTCGGTCCCTCGTAGCAGCCCGGATTCCCTCCAGCAACGCCTCCACATCACGATCCATGACACCTGCAAAAGAAAAAACAAGCTCCCCAGACCAGAAAATGCAAAAACAACAATCCGGTCTGACAAGCAGATTAAAAGTGAGTTGAACAAAATGGATGCTACCTATTTATAACACCCAACCCCTAACCTAACTGACCAATAAAATTAAATCAAAACCTCTAGGGCCCACCTCCTAGCACTGTCAGGGCCTCCTCCGCTAAGCTGTGCTTGCTCCAATGGCTTCATTTCTTAATCAAGTGTAAGAAACGTTATACCATCCAACACATGGACCTTGGCCATCTGCCTATCCCATGCATGTTTCTACCACTTCTTCTGAAAGTATGCTCCACTTATCTCCCTTTTTTTAAATAAACCTCCCTCCTTTGTCTGTACTTGGTTAAATCCCTTTATGTCAGACCCACTCTCTCTCTCTTGTCTCCTCCAAGTTGGACATTTTGAGCTCCTTTAATCTTTTCTGATAATTTTTGTCCCTCCTCTGAACTCTAGATGAGGTCTGACCAGCGATCTGTAAAGTGGCAGAATCACCTCCTTCTTCCTCTCGCTATACAACCCAGCATTCTGCTTGCTCGTTTCTCTCCTTTTTTACTTGGAATGGCCACCCTTACCACAATGTATCCCTAATGGTATATTTAAAGGTTAGAGTTTTAGATTCCAAATGCATTGTTTTACATTTATCAACATTAAACTGCAGCTTTTACCCCCTCTACTCAGTTGCAGATCTTTCATCATCAGAAAAACCTTATAACTTAAATAAAAATATTACAAATAAAGGTCCCAGTACCAATCTCTGAGGGTCCATTATTCAGTATAAATTATTTTTACTTTATTTCCACTACATTAAAAAAAAAAAAAAAAAAAAAATTCTATGTCTCCCTTCTTCTTTATCGCTGGGCTATACATATGCATAATTTCTAACCTTTACATAGGTATTATTTTTATGTGGACTAATCTTTCTATTTCCTTTGTGAGACTTCCTTTCTATTCTTTATTAATAACTTCCCAGAAATACAGGGCGTTTTAATTCAATATCTCTTTAACCCCTTAAGGACAACGGGCTGTCCTTAAACACATTAAGGACAATGTATTGTGAAGGGGTTAAACTCATTGGTGAGAATTTGTTTTTATCTATTTTATTCAAGAATGCATATTTTAGCACTCTGTGTGTAACCCTTACCTTTAATCTGCATTCTACAAAAATGAAAACAAAAAAAACTTACCCGAGGTAGAAGCTGCAGCTACAGAGCTGCAGATGCCCTCCTCAACTAAAATCAATGGTGCAAAATAGTGTGTGTGTATGTGTGTGTATGTATGTGTGTGTGGGGGGGTGGTGGTACAGACAAAGGGGTAAATTTATATGGGGGGGGATCTGCAGAATCCCCCCCCCATTCATTTGCAAAAGGGACACAATGAAAATTTAAAGGGACCTCTCAGCTATTATTTGCTTTAATTTAATATAATTGAATTTAATATAATTTTTATGTTTTTTTTCTACCCCTCACTCACCTTGGTTTTATTTACTATAAGATGCCTGTTATATTCATTATATTAATTAATTTATATAATATTAATATATATTAATATTGTCCAGAATTCTGTGTTTAACCAGCACAGACGATGATCATAAACACGCACATTTGAAAGTGACCAGATTTCATTACTAATCCCCAAAATAATATGTCAAAAGTTTAAAAGTTACACAGTTTAAAAAAAATAAAATAAAAAAAGTCAAATATATGTGTGATTTATAAAGAGATCATATTTTTTTTCTAGCTCTGTAAGTAAAGGAGAACATTTAATTTTAGATAAGATTAAAAAACAGGTTTAACATATATAGGTTATATTTTTTTCCCTTAATGGCCTTCACAGACTCTGATTAAATCAGAGTCACTTAATAATATTAATGGTCTAATTTAGGTTTTATTTAATCAGGAGAAAGTCAACCTTAGGGACAGGATCAGAATGGAACTTCAGAAAATGGATAGTCCTGTGCTATATTTTGCCTAATATATCCGCGTGATTAGTGTAATGCAAAATGAATTTTTTTACATTTTTTTCCAGGATTAATGAACTCTGTAATATGCAAATTTCTGGCCTTGTACAAAATTATTTACTCCATACGGGGGGTTTGTTAAGAAAATACGTTACTCCCCGGAGGGACAAATGATCAGAATTCATTCCATTTAGCTCCCAAGTTTGTGTCTGTTTCACTTGTTTTGAGTACAAATGAGGAAGGGTCTATAGATTTCCCACAGATAATTTGGATACATTTGTGGACTTTAGTTTGCAAATATTTGCACAATTATTATGAGACCAAATTGCCAATTACATCTTAAATTTCCCTACTGGATTCGCCATGAGTATTTCTCCTAGAAACAAATTACTCTGTTTAGGTAACGACGGGCTCGTAATTGCAAATACAAGTACAACCCTAAACATTTCTGTCCACTTGAAGCTTAAAATGCATTTTAGTTTTTTTTTAAAGATTTTTTTTTAAAAAATTGTATTTATTTATATACTTTTTTAAAAAATTCAGTAATTGTTTTTTTTTTATTATTGTTATATTTTTATTGTTTTATTATTTGCAGGAAATCGTATTTAATTACTGGGCTCCCCCAACCGGGACATTAGTACTATGGAGTAGTTTGGATTCAGGGGAATTTAAGGACATTTTTCAATATAGTTTAATTGGTACAAATATTCAAAAAGTGACCCCAATAAAAAAAAAAAAAAACGTTCTTTCTTACGCTTTCTGGGGCACATAGATGACAGCCCCCGTATGTCACTCTGGAAGGGTGGGGAGCAGGCTGAGAGCAGAATGATGCTTCTCTACCATCTGCCTTCAGTCGCCATCTAATTCTTTGTTTCCCCCATCACGGAATGGAGTAGCAAGCACGCTACCCCGCCCATTGACAACGGTATCCAGGAAGGGGGTGGGTTCTGCAGCATCATACGTGAGGTCACTCCCAGTGGCACTATATAATCTCCCAGTTCGCTGCATATGGCGTTCAGCTATTTTGATGCTCACAGTTTGTCCCTGTCTCCCGCAGATCCACTTCTTCTCCTGCCAGTTCTTGTTTTACTGTCTTCCTCTCTCCATGTCCTCTCTCTCCCCTGGGAGGCCTGGTTTACGTAGAAGCGGGTGTACAAAAAAGACACCGGGAGAAACGGACAAAGAAAGAAGACAGGAGAAGAGGTAAGAGAAGAAGCTGAGCTACGGGAAAGGAGAAAGTTAGGAAGACATTGAGAGAGAATGTGTAAGAGAGCATGAGAGAGTGAGTAAGGGTGAGAGTGTGGGAGTGCATTAGTAAGAATGAGTAAGAGAGTGGGTGTTTTTACATTTTAAAGTGTGTGTGGGGTCAAGGGGTGCCAAATATGGGATCTGCTCTGGGTGCCAAATACTCTAAGTATGCCCTTGGTATGAAACAAAGTGTGAGTGAACGTAAGGGACAACCGATTTTGTTTCCGAATGGAAAACCCCCCCCCGAATTCTATCCGAACCTAAAGGGAATTAATTGTTTTTGGTGCAAGTCGAGTGTCTATGAGGAAGGAGCTTAGTGCGATAATTAATCAAAGAGCTCCTCAGAACAGGAAGTTAAGATGGCCGCTCCCATGGTATACACATAAGGCAGTTTCTAATGTCTGTTCTCTAAACTTGTGCACGGCGAATAAAATCCATTTCGATTAAAATTAATTTAGTTTTTGCCGCATTCGTTTTCGGGCAAGGAGTTTTATTTCCCGGCTGTTCAGCTCGGACCAAATTTCAAACATTCAAGGGGGTGTTTTCAAAGGGGGAGATCCCTGACACCTTCTGAAATCATTCATTTTTATAGAAATTCTAAAAAAAATGTTTCCCCAGAGTAAGGAGGGTCAGAGAGGGGCAGCAGCAGCAGTAGTAGTAGTAGTTGTAGGGCACTGTTCCTGGACACTGGCAGCCCCATGGAGCAGGACTGAATTTCTCCAATATTATAGAAAAGGGGCTTGTAATGGCGGCTGCTACGCATGGCAACAAATGGACGAATCATGGCGACTTTTCGACAGTTTCGTTGGAAATCACCCTCGTTTTTGTTGATTCATACGAACGCACAAAACAGGCAATTTTCGTTAAAAGTAAAGTCCGTATGAAAATGAATGCACGAGTCTGATATTTTCCTCTCAGTTCCATACTTCTAAGTTTTAACAAATTTAACTCAAAAAAGCGCTAATGGGGTGAAAATCCTCATGTAGTCTGTTTTAAAATGTTACCTTTCTATTTTAAAACACAGTTCTTAGCTAATTTTAAAACTTTAAATATTCAGTTTCATTTTAAGAACTATTACACATATATAATCATATTTAATCATCTTTTTTTTCCCCATCTTGCGGATTGATATATTTAGAATGTAAACAGGAATACTTTTGACAAACAACAGATGTTGTGAAATAAATTAGTATGTGTTTAATCTGTATTTATTTTCTAAAGTAAAGTTTTCAGGGCTTCAAATCTAAATATATGTTTTAAAGAATTACACATTCCGCTGAATTGTCTTCCAAAGGGATAAACTTTGAAAAAGATTGAGATTTAATTTATGCAAATAGAATGTTACGCAACTGAACATGTTTTATTCAGACCAATGCAATCACGCAGCATTACCAAGCTTTGCATTCGCAAAAATAAAAAGTAGCAATATCCCTTTGAGCTTCATTAACGAAATATAAACTAATAGTCAAACTATAAAATACCTCCCAAGTGTCACGGATTTTGGAAAGACTTTTTCCGTGGTGACCCGGAGAAACGGCGCTTCAGCAGGAGTCTCCGGGCCAAGAGTTCCCACGTCTGCCCATACTCTATGCAATGCAACGAAGGGTTACTTTATTATTATTATTATTATTATTTAGCCTCCTTATTTACTTTAATTGCTTCTACTGATGGGTTACCCAGCCACTGCCAGGACTCAAAATGGAGGAGCTGGCTGTTGCTCCCTTCCATTCCTGCTAACAGGACATGCTAACTTTCCCGGAGTTTTGTGAGATAATTTAGGCAGATAGAGGAAAGGACGTGAGAGGGAAGCTTGATTGAGAAGGCTGGAATGACTCAGGTCTAGGTCCAAGCTAGCATTGATATATTTGAGAACTATGTTGGCGAAGCTGGGGCATCTCTTTTAGGAGGGCGAAGCCAATAAAACAGTTGCAGCTTCATAATCTTATATATTCTATCCTGTAGCTGCAAAGTAGGCACCATGTCCTGCTCATGCTGACCATGCTGGAGACTCTTGGTGAAGCGACGCTTCTCCGGGTCACCACGGGGAAACTCTGAGCCTCGACATCCGCGGGACCACCCAATGACATCTATGGTTGCGCATCCCATCAGAGAGGTCACAGGTATGATGCTGACCATTGCTGCGGGGCAGAAGAGCTCTTGGTGTCTGGTCAGAAGGAACCTAGAAGTGAGCCATTTGACAAAGAAGAGGATATAAAACTGGTAGCCAGCCATTGCATCTGTTTACCCCCTTGTCCTGCAGGCCGGGGCATCACCGTGTTGCCATACTTACATTTAAAGGGATGGTGCTATATAAATGCAAGAGCCGCACCACATATGGCACAACCGGCCAAAAACGGGTTGCAATTATTTCTACAGTTCCAGCAAATTCCATAAAACGGTACATTGATAGGGGAATGCAAATTCAACAGTAACATTAACATAAATAATACACACTATTATAAATAGCATGAGCAAACATTAGACTAACTGGTAAAAAAAAGGGACGAGAGCTCTGTTCTTGTGAGCTTACAATCTATTAAGAGGTAGACGTGGCTGAGACTCAAGGGTGGTGAGAAGGGATGATTTTTTCCCGAATACAGGTAGTCAGGGCATTTCGAAGATAAAATTATTATTCTTCTTTGAACAAGTGGGCCGATAGCAAGGAGTGTTGAGTTGAGTTGAGAAGAAACGCAAACCGTGGGCCAATCCAAGAGTCTCCCATGGACCCACCAAATAACAGATGTCACCTGGACCATTATTTAAATTTTAACATTACAATACTGCTTATTTAAGTAATATATTTTAAAAAATAACATCGGAAAAGCCACAAAATCGTATCCCTCTCTGCCAAGATGAGAAAAATTTAAAAAAAAAAAACACCACAAAAATACTATTATACAATAAAAGAAAAACTCTTAATTTGAAATACAGACTGGGGTTGACCTTCATTTGTCTAGAGCAGCTCGGATCAGACTCCGCTGCGTCCTATATCACTTAGAATTCCGAATGTGTAGACTTCTACATTTGCTGCTGAATTTCTGCTGTTTTAGTTAAAGTGACTGATTTAGTTTGACATTTTGTCTGGCAGATCTCCGTACTGTTTGATTTTCCTTGATATGCCTATAGGCTTGCAGCACGAAGAAGGAGGAAAAAAAACTCCTGCATATTATACATGAGCTAATGATGACACTACAAGTTCAATTGTACCGGCGTCAATCATGATTTATTAAAGAAATAGCAGAGCCGGCATCCTGTACCGAAACTCACTTCACATAACAATCCCCTGCTGCCAAAAAAAAAAAAAAAAAGGTATTAAATTCCGAGTTTTCTGGTTCCAATCCTACGCAACCTGCCCTTGAAGGTTTGTTTTAATTTTTCTATTTCAAAAAAGTGATTGAAAACAAGATGCTGAAGCTTATCAGTAACCGTGTCCAGTGGCTGCGTTCCTTACTTTGCGGGAATCCAAAGATTATGGTTCTGTGTAACAGATCTGTCGGTGCGCTGCGAGAAACGTGGATTTTGGAAAGTAATGGTGTATATTTATATATATTCTTTTACCGTTTTCTCATTTGGCTAGGCTCTTTCATATTAAAATTGGATTATGACACTGAAAAAAATTTAATAAAAAAAAAAATATATATATATATATATATATAGCGTAATATGAAGAATTATTTTATAAGGATTATGACTACCTTATCTGGGTTTGTTCTGGAGTCTCCGGTCAGCTTCTTCTAGCTCCAGCTTCTTCTACGCCTATTGCCCAAGCTGCTTCCCCAGAAGGCAGAGAGCCCCACATAGCCCCAGCCTGGGAAGTTCCCAGGTATTTTGACTATGGTGGATATACTTTATGGCATTTAACCCCTTCACGACAAAGCTTGTACATGTACGGGCCCACAATGCATTGTCATTAATGGGTTTATGGACAACCCTTTATCCTTTAAGGGGTTAAAGTGTCGAAGGAACTGTCGGCATCATAGCTTTTAGCATAACTGCATTTATTTTATTATTTTTTTTATATTTTTTTGGAAATATTCGATAATATTTTTAAATCAGAGAAACGTAATCCGTAAGAAAATATCAATACATTTCCCGTTTTGAATCTCACTCCCTGCCGCTGCTGCTTTAAGTAATCAACTACAATCAGCAACTTAACAATAGGAGAGAAATAAGGTAACAGGGCAGAATAAATCAATCCAGAGAACAGAACGTAAAGATACAAACAAATGTATACGATAAACGTAACCACAAACGTAATATTACTTAATACGCATTAAATACATTTATATTGTGGTATCGCATAATTACGTATTAGAAGCATCAGTGTCGATATTGGAAACAAATATTGTATTCCACTAAGCTTAGGTATCAATAAATCCAGTGACAGGATCATTATCGTTTGTAGTTATTATTTTATAATTTTGTTTTCTAATTGTTAGGGCGCACATACTCAGCATCATTAACCAGCACAAGCCACTCGTTGGGTCCTGCGGTGCGATGACATCCGGTATATTCAACGCTATTACACAGCACGACAAGTTCATTGCTGTAATTTATTATTGGGGCGTCCGTATATACAGAATCATCATATTAGTTATTGATTGGTCCTCTTGTAACTGCCAATAAATCACACCAATAGCCCAATGAAATCAGATTAGAATCTTACCCTTAGATGAATGGAACGCGTGTGATATATAACAACGGGTAACTGCAAATTAGCAAATTGGTTTATGGTAACGTTACCCCCTCAGCGTTGAAAGGAAACTCGTTGTTTGGTAATTTAAAAAGGACAGTGGCACAAATGGAACCCTTATGACATCCATCAGCATTCACCCATAAATCAGTTATATAGCTTTATCTACTATTGTGAAAAAAAAAGAGTTTTCCAGCCGGTCTTCCAGTTTTATTTTTAGTTTTTTACTTAATTTACATTGATGATTGAAATGCAGCTTTGCTTTGGGTTTTATTTCATGTTGTTCCAATAATCTTCTTTAATATGCTGACTTGTAGGTCCATATTTTAGCATCATTTCTGGCCTAGACTTATTAGGTCATCTCTTGGGGACACAAGTCCCTCTGCCAGAATCTGCCGCTATCAGATCCAGGAACAGATCACCCTCTTTTTACCCTCAATTGGATTGCTATTGTCTCATTTATATTACACCATGTGTCCGGCGCTCAAAGATGGGGCAGAGGACGAGGAAGAGAAGACACTGGCACATAAGTCCCGAGGGACTGCTGCCCCTAGGCCTGAGCAACCTAAATGCACACTGCGTTTTAGATACTACATGTATGTTCTCTACTCAAAAACCAACACTTGCCAATGGTGAATGAAGTCCTCACACTCAACACTGATAAAATATCTGACAACACATCAAGCAACATACATGCTGAACCCAACCTGCCCACTACTTACAATTGCATACAAGGCCAAAGAGGGAGCCAAAAAGGGAACCACACGCTGATGAAAGAAACCCTAGCGACATCCTCCCCCGAATACCGCAACATATATATGTTAATAACATTTTGGGGAATATATGGGGCCAAAACAGATGATATCTTTGGGTTGCAAAATAGCGTTTGTTAATGAAAGGGTTAATTTTTAAAATCCCTTTTTTTAAAATCTCCTTTCCTACCTAATTTTTACGTAAATCCACCTCAATAGAATTAAAACAATGTACTTTTGATTTTTTTTTTTGTTTGTTTCACTAATCACCCAAACTTATCTAACGTCAAGTAATCAAGGGGTTAATTTTAAGAAGCATTATTTTACAAGTCAAAAAAGCATTTAATCACATTAAACATTCTTATCGCGTCACCTGTCTCCCTCTGCTTTACCATCTGCATGAGTTAGGGAGAGAATCATTGGCTTTGTCATGTGACCGAAGCGATCGATGTGAATGGCTATCGCTCTGATCACTTGACTCGGCCGCTCACCAATCAGGTCGCTGAATGGGACGCGGGTCTCTATACTAGTACCCGACGGCAGACAGTGCTCGCAGAGGCGCATGAAGCCCATGGTGCATGACTGTTGTAGCCTTGATTTTCCGGGCTAGGTGAACTTGGTGTATTAACCCCTTCCCTTAAACTTGCTCCAACAAACTGCCCCCTACGTCCAGGAGCCTTAGATTACATGCAAAACCAGCCAAATGTTCAGGCTGAACCTAATGTCAACCTAGTGTCAATAAAGGTTATAAATAAATATGATAAAAGTAGTATTTTAATCTGAATGTAACCGGAGCCAATGGACAATTATTTTTTCTGTTGCTATATTGCAGTCTGATCAGTCATCCCATTTCATATCTCCAACATCTCAAATCACCCCAAAAAATGACTTTTTGCACTAATATCCAGTAAGAGATGAACACGGATTTGTGTCCCAGAGAGGGACTGGACCTCTTAAACAGGAACACCTGGGAGATTTACTTTATTTATTTGGAATAGACCATTAATCATTATTGGCGCATTTAAGCTTTTCAGTTTTCGTTAATTGTTATATATCGAGCAAAATATTTAGTAAAAAATGTGCATATTACACAATATGTTTTTTAGTATTTTGGAGGAAAAAAAATAAAGGAAAAATATTGTCTTCCTTTTAAATGACAGATTTCTCATTGATTTTCAAAGCTCCTTCCTTTTTCTAACAAAAAGCACATTTTCATTACATTTCCTGTCTGTTCCACTTATTTTAAAAAAGACACATTTGATAGAAAATAACTTGTATTATTATAGGAGTATGTGAGTTTTTAAAATTGAAAGAACTATGTTTTTTTTTCTCGGTCTATAGAGAAGGAGCGCTTGCCATCTTTTGTTATCATTTGTACAAACCACTTCACAGCATTTAATAAATCATATTTTTATATTTCAAGATGCTGCGTTTTCTCCAACTAAGAATAATCGCCTGTAACGGTTCTTTACAAGTAAATCCTTACAATTAATCTAAATTAGCAAAATATGTTCTAGCAAAAAAAATAATTCTTTAGCAAAATATGCTAATTTTTTTTTTTTTTTGCGAACATATATAGTGTATGCTTTATCTTGTGACAAATAAGAAAATAATTCAATATTTCCAACTGAATGAGAAAAGTACACAGTATTGATCACACTATTGATCATCACAGAACACACTGTGCTGGTTATTCTGAGAATTTCCTACAAAAAAACCCCAAAACATTAAAAATAGAATCAAAACCTCTCCAATTTATTCATAAAAAAAAAGCAGAATAAGATATATTTGGATTATATGTAGTCACAAAAATAAGAGAAATACAGAAAGAATGGTTAGAAAACATCCAGTCTTTTGAGAACGCACCCTGAAATCGTTCAGACAATATTAGAACAAATTATTCTAATTTAAGACGGGTGTGATAGATGATGGGCAAATTGTAAATTGAGTCTTACGTGCCATTTTAATGTATTTTTATATTTTTCTTGATGTAAGTGTAATCATCGAGCTCTAAAACGAAGTGGAAATTAACCTAAGTCATGGTGGTGCACTGTATCCTACTGGCCATTTAAGAATAAAGGGTTAGTTATTATTATTATTATATTTTTTTATTATTATTTATTATTTTTTTGCAATGGGTTCTAAAACTATTTTCGATATTGAAGCAACTCTTTGAAGTATCATTATGGCACGTGCAATGAGTTTAGGGTTATACAAATCGACAACTAATGTTTGCCGAGAGTGTCAGATGGCGAGTCCTGACCTGGTGCTCATAAACCATTATGTGACTTTACTACTGCCTACTACCACCTAGTGCCACTGACAAAGTAAAATGGGCAAGAAAAGCATTGTAAGGTTTATTTGTTGTGCCCTGTCCTATAAAGTGAATTTTATGTGAAAGCTGAACTGGGGGTAAGGCCGCCATTTTGTACCAGTGGCTCATATGAACTAAGAATTTTAACCTGAGCTAAGTGTACAGCTATAACCCTCCATGCTAGGCTCTGACGTAAGACCCTCAAGAGGCTGGACACCTCATCACTCATACATTTATCTGGGAACATCCAGGTTTCGTCCAGATGCTCTGGGAGAAGCGCTGCTTCTCGAAATCTCCGGGCCGACACTTAAATCAACCGGGTTGGGGGAGCGGGGTCATGACACGCCCCACTTCCTGCCCGTTTCCCCCTTAAATGGGGGTGTATCCCACGATGTCAGCGGGACGAACGCCCACCGACATCAGTGGGAGCCCCCACGGAGGTCAGCGGGAATCCTCACTGATGTGGGACCTTCGTGACGTCAGCAGGACCACCCACAGACATCAGCGGGTAGTCCACGTGCCGTCCTGCAAGGGTTGGCTCTGGGTAGCCGGAGCCCAATCGTTCCCTGCGTGCTCATATAGAAACATAAAAACTTGGGCAGATAAGAACAATTCGGCCAATCTCAAACCCTTGGCCCTTGTTCATATATTCAAGATAACCTATTCCATTTGTGTTTAATATCCTTCATTGGATTTCTCTCTCTCTCTCTCTCTCTCTCTCTCTCTCTCTCTCAGTAAAGTAAAAACTTCCTTATATTCCATCTAACCCTCTGACCCTCTAGTTTTACATTATGGGCTCTTGTTGTCTTTTGTTTAACCCCTTTATGTATTTAAATGCTTCTATCCCATCCCCTCTCTCTACTCTTCCTCCAGGCCCGGACATATTGAGATCCCATAGCGTTTCCTGATAACAAAGCGTTCAACATTTTAGTTTCAGGTACTTATGATGGGGTCTCCATAACACTTTGTCCTGAACACTTTGAGGTGAGGTCTGTAGAGACCTGTAAAGTACCGTCTGAAGGTTAACTGTGTAAATAAAGCATGAGGCATGCAAGTTATGACGTATATATGTAACGCTTCTCATATAAAACCAATAAAGGTTTTATTACTTATATGCATATTTATAATAGGAAATTCCAAAACTCAGCAGCGAATTTAAGTTTATAACTGACCCAAAAACAGAAAACATAAACTTTTAAATCTTAGATATTTACCGTATTTATTCAATTTAATGAACCAGGGAAAAATAAAATAAAATTGCATCAGCCTAGCGTGCAAACAACCCCACAAAACTCCAAAACCCCCCATCTGCAACTTAATCAACAGAGAATACTACGTGATTCTGTATACATCTCCAGCCACTTAAGTTCACAGCTTGATTAGCTAAGTATATATCCTAATCAGCTGAGCATGCAACATAAAAACCATATCGGCGATGCCATGCGCAGCCCCATGAATGCAAATAACGCCAACGAAAATATAGTATTTCATAAAGTGTTTATAGTTTAACATTTCCACATAATGCTTAAGGAAATGCTTCGGAATTAATATTGTCGATGTTATCAATAACGTGTATTAATTAACGAATTATACATTTAGTGAATGATTAAAAATACATTTTCTTAGGAATTATTTTTTATGAAAAATATTTGGTATATTTTTTGGCTTTTGCAGATAAAAACAGGAATTTATATTATCCGAATTGTCTTTGAGATTATTTTTAAATCATGTTTTACTTACATTTTAAATTTATTTAGTGTTATTACTCAATATATAATTATTAGTATATTATTGTTATTATATTTATTACAAAACCAGAAATTGTTAAGGCGTAAAGAAATTATATTTTTTTTTTCATTTTTTTTTTAGCTTTTGTCATGATCAGAGAGTTCCGGGAACCACAAAAAGAACCAATTTTATCCGGTTAATGTAAATATGTTAAATTAACCCAACATTTCTTCTACTTGAATATCATGTATTGTTTTTGAGAGTGGCTGTTTTTTTTTAAAAAATAAAAGATTATTATTATTGCCTATCATTCTGCAGAAAACTACATAAAACTGAAAAAATAAATGGAGGATCCAGCCAAAATTAATGTCTACTGGCCTTCAATAATAAAAATGTTAAAAATGGACACATTCATGGAAAAATTTGCTTGGCAAAAATTAACTACACAAATATGTTGGATATAGTGCGGCCCATTTTGGCCCCCCTCAATTCTTCTCCAATGTTCAAAGTTCTGGCAAAGTTCTTGGGCATTTCCTGTTTTTGCTTTCCAGCAGCTCTGTTTCAACCCAAACAATATATATGTAGTAGCATTTTTGCGGAATTTGGGCAAACGGATGACATTTTTGGGTTGCAACATAGTGTTTTTCTTAATGCAAAGGGTTAATTTTTAAAATCCCTTTTTAAACTCTCCTACGTAATCTACCTAAAGCCACCTCCAATAGAATTAATACAATTTACCTTTTTCATTTTTTTTTGTTGTTCACTAATCACCCAAAACTTACTAAACGTCGAGTAACAAGGGGTTAATTTTAAAGATCATCAATATTACAAGTTTCATTAAAACCCCGTTGAATCACATAAACATCCTTTAAAGCGTCACCTGTCTCCCTCTTCATGAGTTAGGCGAGAGCAATCGCTTGGCTTTGTTATGTAGACCGGAGCGAACGACTGTGAATGGCTATCGCTCTGATCCACTTGACTCAGGAGCCGGCTCACCACATCGGTTGTCGCTTTGAAATTGGACGCGGGGTGTCTCTATACTAGTACGCAGAGAGTGCTCGCGGTGGCGCATTAAGCCGATGGCGCATTCTGGCCGAGGGCAGCAGGGGGCAGTAATGACAATAATGCTTTATATTAAGTTATTTTTTAATAACATATTTATATATACAGTATTTATATAAAGACAAGTCGGCGTTTTATTACTGCACTCCCTTTACTCCTTGCCGATAAAATCAAAGACATATCTACTTCATGCATTATGTTCTAATTACATCAAAATATCACCGAATTTTCTTTTGCCGTCTTTTGGAATATCACAGCACAATCGCGTGTATTGATACGAACAGCGCTTTGTCATTTTGATCTCATTCTTTGCTTTATCTGTGTGTTTCCTTGAATACATAATTATTTTCTAATATTTTTCACCCTGAAGCAATTGGGGGGGGGTAGTGCTGTGTTGATAAAACACATTTGATATTCATGGTCCTTTAGTAACTTAAATAAAAAAACAAGACGTATGGTTGTATGAGATAAAAACATGCCTTGGAGGAAGTATGAAGCGTTTAACAAAGAGTGTCCTCCATATCCAAAAAATGTCATTTATCTCACACAGCCGCGAACCGTTACGGATTCATTTAGGTCCCAAATAATCCAGAAGACAGAATATGTTTTAGAGCAATACAGGTGGACAGAACATCTCCTGTTTTCAGAGGACAGCGACCCACATTACCCTGATCAAGGACAGCGACCCACATTACCTTCATCAAGGGTAATGGTAGCTTCTCAATGTCATGAGAAGCTACCATTGGGTGATTTTGTGGACTATAGCACCTGTTAACCTGGTCCATTGACCTTAGACTACCACCAGGGGGATCCAGTGAGCAGTAGGACCTAGTCCTTCTCAATTACTCCACCCTGTTGTCGGGTTCCGAATAACTATACCTGCTGAATCAAAGTAGGCTCTAGGTTGGTACCACGCCTGAGAACTTAATGGGGTAGGGTACCCGAAACTCTTCCAAGGGAGCGGCTTTCTGTGGGGTGGTGGGTCTAGCTGTGTGAAGGATGTGGCTAAAGCCCCCATGCCGTCGAGGCCAGTCCAAGCTCAGATTAGCTCCTTTGTCAAGAGAAAGAAGAAGTTGTCCCGGGGAAGAGAAGCAATGATTCGCACAGAGACTTCAAGCTAAACCTAGAGAGTTTCCAGGTATGATTGGAACTAATGTCCTGTGGCCATGAGCTAAACGCGTAACATGGCACACGTTCTAGAATAATCATGACTTTAACCCCTTAAGGACAATGGGCGGTCCCTAAACCCATTGAAGGCATTTTGAGCCGTACGGGCTTTGTCATTAAGGGGTTAATCTTTACAGGGCAATATCAAAATGATTGATAATTACAATTCCTATTTTCCAAATAGCAAAATAGTTGGGTGGAGGGATAAACAATCATTGCATCATAACATTTCAAATGGACAAAACCAGACACTTTGCATTTGGGGTGTGGTTGGGGGCGGAGCTTTCACTAGACTTTTTATGTGACTTTGTGCACTATTCCTGGCTATTTGTGTAACTGGTTGGGGCATTTAGAAGAAGAATATTGGGTTTTATTTACACAGTTTCATTTATAAGAGACATAACACGGCAGGAACTTCCGCCAAATGGCCAATCCAATTGGAGGATCATGAGAATAATATTTTAAAACTACAAATGAGGATGCCACATTCTCCATAAGTGTTTTTTTAACATTGACGGTAACGTTTTATTATTTATTATTATTTAATTATGGTGTTCGAAAAGTGGTCATATCACCTTTAAACCAATTTGATGCTCCTGCTGATTGGACCGTTTTATTGGTCGCTATAAAAATGTATATTTTTTTCCCATTTTTTTTAAACCAAAATAATTTTTTTCAACAAAAACTCACTATGTTTTTACTTTTTAATCAGTCATTTCTCTATGTCCGTGACCTGCTGATTTTCTGATAAATTAGCAGGTCAATTAGAATCAAATTTGGGCACTTTTAATCGTCTCGTATGTGATTTCTACACAGAGGAGGAAGGAAAATGTGTTTTTAATTAAGAAAGCTTAATGATTCATTTTGTTGTTTTGTAACGTGCCATTAGTATGTGCTATATTTACTCTAATAATTTATTTTAACTGCAACACCGAAATGTTAATTTTAATTGATACATTTTTAATATGTGTTGCGACATACAAGGATGGAATTATTAATAAAATTAACTTTGTCTCTAAGCCACAGGTTTCAATTAAATTAGTTAAGAAACTTTTTTTTTTTAATTCATCATTTTTCTCTCCTAAGGTGATAGCGTAGATTTATAACTTCATTAATTACCGGCTATATTCCGCAATATAAACATTTTGTACTTTTTTTCCCCATATTTTAAACTGGATACAGCATTTTGAGATTAAAATTATTTATTTTTTTTATATGAAAAACAAATAATATTTTTATAGCATAAAATATATACAATCCAATAAAATCTGACATTTTATTTAAAAACCTGCCTGTAGATAGATGACGTCTAAATAGAATTACTCATTTAAATTATTTGTTTTGATTTTGAATTAAATTATTTAAAAAAAATAATTACACATTTTTAGTACACGGCTGCAGGCTACTCACCTATCTGATAACATCACAAAATAAAAGTTATAAAAGTAAACTTATTAAAATAGGCGCTAAGGTAAAACACTTGCCAAAACATTTAATTTTGGAAATATAATTTGAGCAAATATTTAACTTAGTTCGCTCTCAATTCTCCTGCATGTAGCCTCGGCTGGGTCATGTAACCATCTCTTGAAGCAGAAAGAAACGTACCCGTTTGGAAAACTCTTTCCTATATTTGATTTACAGGTATGGTTTGTTTGGAAGGGTTGCCAGGAGAAAGCCTATTCTCTCTAGAAAGAACATGGCAGAAGGGCTTAGGTTTGCAAAGTCGCATCTGAACAAATCACAAGACTTCCTGAACAATGTCCTTTGGACAGACGAGACCAAAGTGGACATGTTTGGCCGTAACGTGCAGGGCCACATTTAGCGAAAACACAGCATATCAGCACAAATACCTCGTAACAGCTGTCAAGCACGGTGGTGGAGGGGTGATGATTTGGGCTTCTTTTGCAGCCACAGAACCTGGGAACTACCCTAGAGTCAAACGTGAGGCCATCTGTCCGACAGCTAAAGCTTGGCCGAAATTGGGTCATACAACAGGACAATGATCCCAAAGAAATCTACAACAGAATGCCTAAAAAAGACAAGAATCGAAGTGTTACAGCGGCCCGGTGAAAATCCAGATCTCAACCCGATTAAATTGCTGTGGCGGGACCTTAAGAAAGCTGCGCATAAACAAATGCCCGTAACCCTCAATGAAATGAAGCAATGTTCTAAAGAAGAGTGGGACAAAATTCTTCCACAATGCTATGAGAGACTGATAAATTCATACAGCTGTTTACAGCTAAAGGTGGTTCTACAAGCTATTGAATCATAAGGTTTACTTTATTTATCACACATGGCTTCCCCATTTTGGCTTTATTTTTGTTGAATAAATCATGACACAGTCTAATATGTCATGTGTTGTTGTTCATCTGAAGTTGTATTTACCTAATGTTTAGACCTGCTAATGAACAGGATATACTTCCTTTTTCATGCGAATATATATATATATATTATAACTAGCTCTTCATAGGGCTCATTCTAACCATACTCAGAACCTTTTTGGGTTTGACTCAAGAAATGTGCTGCCTACCCTGGGTCTCAGGGTTACTTCTCATTTTTCAGACCAGTAGTCCTCCCTGCCTAATCCTCCTCTAACTCCAAAGAGACCTTTTACTCTTACACTGTGCTATTCACGACGCTTATCCACGACTAGCCCTGCCCCCACATCCTGCCCTGCCCCCCCTCCACAATGCCAATCTCTCGGAAGAGTGCCGTGTTACCTCCTCTCTGAAGTTCCAATGTATGATTCCGACAGTGGATATAAAGTTTTATTACATGGTACTGGAAGAAAACTTAGTTTGTGTACAACGGGTCCCATGTCCAAGAACCCACTTTTAATTGGTTAGACAGAGCCTAAACATGTCTGAAGTTGCATTTCCAACCATATATAGTAAAAAAAATGTCCGCATGTTATTTAATATCCATTGTGCTCTTAATCCTATTCCCATGAGCCACTTCCCAGGTGCTTATGCATTTCAAATCACATTACGTTTCAATATACACGGCGTGTATACATGCGGATTACCGTAAATTTTCGAAATAGGTGCTTTTGTAATTATTATGCTAATTGCAGGAAAATACATTTGTGGGGGGGGGGACCTTGACGAGGGAAAGGTTAATCATTCAAGACACCGCAATATAAATCACAGTCGACTATACCTTATTTGAAATTCATAATTCTTTTGAATAATAAAAGCAATTCGAAATACCCTCATTTAATATTTCATGCATGCGCCGGAAAACAAAACTGTATCGTATCTTACATGAATTCCGACAGAAGAGCTAATGATTGCTATGTAAACAGATGTTGTAAATATTACGCCGTTTGATTGTAACCGGTGGGCCGAGACTGTCTTACGAATGCTTTTGAAGATAAAGGAATACTGTATAATTTCCCACAGGTTTGGGGCGGGGGGGACAGCTACAGGACTACGAGCAATATTATCTCGTTGAACCGTTTTGTCGAAATGTTATATCAAATTTATTTTTCTCATACATAAACCTCACAGGCGATTCCAAGGCATTTTCATGCATCCTGAAGCCCTTTTTCGGAAAATCTTGTGCATTTTTATGTATTCTGAAGCCTTACCTGCTTTATTTTTTGATAATTTTTATAAAATTAGACATTACTTCTTCATGTTAGAACTAAGAAAACATTGAAAAAATGCTCTCTGCTTACTGCAGAAACCAGCATGCATTGTAACTTCTGCGGGGAAAACAAAGGACAAAGGAAAATAGGTAAAATATTCCTCTCCTTGAGCATAACCCCCGACTCTGTATACAGTAATAATCATCAGCACTGTATACAGTAATAAACCTCCCCAGCGCTGCATACAGTAATATAACCCCCCAGTGCTGTATACAGTAATATAACCCCCAGCGCTGTATACAATAATATACAAATAATTATAACCCTTCACTCCCTCGATATAATACAGTAATATAACATTCCCCAGCTGCTGTATAACACGTAATATTTAACCCCTAGCGCTGTATAGCAGATAATAATGACCAATCCGTTGCGCTGTATACACGGTAATAACTCACCCCCAGCACTGTAATACATAATAAACCCCACACGCTGTAATCAATAATTCATCAGTAAATTAAAATAAAACCCCAGAGCAACTGTATAGCAGGATAATAAAACCATGTACAGCTGACTGTATATCTATAGTATTCATAACCACCCAGCGCTGTATATCAGTTATATAATTTACACACCAGGACGTAAAATCTTGAATAAACAGTATTCTTATATAGTAGCCCCCCCACCAAGCGCTGTATTATTCAGATTATATATACCCCAGTGCTGTCTACAGTAATAATAAAACCCCGCAGCGTGTAAACAGTAATCATTACCTCCCGCAGGCGCTGTATTACGTTTAATATAACCACAGCAACTGGTAATACAAGTATTAACTATACCGTAAAGCGTGTACCTACAGTAACATAACCACCAGAGCTGTCTACAGTTTAATAATAACGCTGCGCGTATTACAAAGTTATAACCTCCACGGCTGTATACAGTAATGTTGTTATAAACACCAGCGTGAATATAACAGTAATATAACCCACACTCGCTATAAACAAGTAATATAACCCCCAGCAGCTGTATAAACATAATAATAAACCCCAGCGCTGGTATCAGTAACATAAACCGCCGACTGTATACAGTAATATACCCCAGAGCTTATAAAGTAATATAACCCCAGCGGCTGTATACAACAGTAATATAACCCCAGTGCTGTAATATAGTAATTACCCCAGTGGCTTGTAATACAATAAAAAATTTAAAACTCCCGCCGGTGACTGGATACAGTAATATAACCGCTCAAGGCTGTACTACAGTGATAACCCCCCCAGCTACATGTATACAGTAAATATAACCCCAGCACTGTTACAGGTGATTAAACCCCCAGCGCTGTATCAGTAATATAACCCACCAGCGCTGTATACAGTAATATAACCCCCGAGCGCTGGTATACAAGTAATATAACGCCAGTTTCAGCATGTAATAACGTAATTAAACCACCCAGCGCTGTATATCAGTATATATACCCCAGTCGTGATAACACTATATAAACCCCCAACACTGTTTATACAGTAAATAATAACCCCACAGCGCTGTATACAGTAAAATATAACCCAGCGCTGTATATAGTAATATAACCCCCAGCGCTGTATACAGTAATATACCCCACAGAGTTGTATACAATAATGTCGGTTAGCATTGAGAAAAATGTGGTTTTATCCCCAATTTATCTGAAGACCTGGAGGCCCCCATTGCCTAATCTAATAGAGTGGGCTCAGATACAGCTGCCTGAAAATATTATATTATGAGATAAAAACTACAACTGGTTTAAGAAAACAGAACAATATTTTTGGGAATATATTTTTAACGTTATATTAGTAGTAAGAAAATTTGTCAGGCATTTCCCCTTAATGGTTCTTTAAAACATCACAATGCTCCTTAAACCTGGGACGGGTAGAACTTTTTGTATGTTTTTCTTGTTTTGAAATGCCAGAGGGTAGCGAGGGTGCTGGAGGAACCCGAAACGAGAAACCATGGGGTCAACGGTGGTTACAATGTAGCATGAAGCGCCTGCCCCATCCATGGTTGTTGCTGTTCCTCATTATCTCAACAACAGGTTAAGGACTTTCGGAACTGAGAAGAAACCCGGACCTCAGGGTAGGATGGAGTTAATCCGTAAACCTACGAAAGATTTTTATACCGTGACGGATTGGAGGCCACTGTAGCCGCCATTTACACGTCGTCTCTGAATACTAAATAATAAGCCTTGAATGCGAAACTAGATCTTTTCTTTAGAAATGTATTCATAAAACCCAAAACACTTTGCCGACGCTTAAGTGAAAAGTTAGCTTTCTAAAAAAAAAATAAAAAAAAAAAAAATGAAAGTTTGCAGAAAAAGTACCGTTTAGCCCAGAGACAAGTACATGATGAAATGATGTGCATTTGTAGAAGAAAAACATTTTTCTTTTGAGGTTGCTTTCAGTGAGATTCTCTCGTAAGCATTATAAAAATTACCTTGAGACCGAACTCCAATTGGAAGACGAAGAAAATAAGAGAATAGATGAAAAGTAGAGGAAAAAAAATGATTTATGATAAACTAAGTCAATAAAACTTTTTTTTTTTACAGCAACAAAAAGAAGAAATACTTTAATGTCATATTTCAACCTAGCTTTGACGCCCCTAAATATGGGGACAAAAAATTTTATTTTATATTTAAATATATAATATTATATATTATATATTATATTATTATATATTATAAAAAAATTAAAATTACCTGACACAGAATTTACAACCATATTGCATTATTTTCTTTTCTCTTCGATCATCTGAAATCTCTTGCCACTGATTGGCAGCTTAAGCTGTCAATCAATGGCAGTAAAGTACTTCCAATGAAGTCGATGGGCATATGTTCCCGTCACTGATTGACAGCTTAAGCAGCCAATGGGTGGAAAGGAAAGTGCTCCCAATAAAAACAATGGGAATACTTTTAGCCGGGGAGTGAGGGAATGGGGCTGATGCAATGAGGTTTGTCATGGATATCACATGCTATGGATGTCTGATCTTCCCGATGACGGTTCCCGGAACCTTCTGCCCATTCCCAGAATGCACCACTGCATATAAATATTCCGGGCGAGCCTTTGGAAGTTTCCCCGTCTTGATATCAGGGGGTTCCATGCATTTATTTTATTGAATATTTCACGTGATGGTGTTGGGTGTTGGTTTGCAAGTTTTCGAAGTTGTAGTCGAGGTCATACGAGTTCCAAGTCCAGCGGGAAAACTTTTTAGTAGCTCTGGCCAAATACGGATTTGTCTTTCTAGGGACACCATGGAAACCTCATAAATTGACCCCCCTTCGATAGTAACCCATAGAAACCCACAAGACAAACATGATCCAAATGGCCTGGAAGACATGATTTTCATGGATCAACTCAACAGAAACTTTTTACGTGAAAGTTCTGTAAGTTGAGTTTACTCTTCCACTCACCTGCTTACTCCATCTTTAGTAAATAGACTCCATTAAACAAAGCAAATTACTTAGAAGTAAGGGATTTTTCACATATGTCGCTTATTGACAAATTGGTGTTTCTGGGAACTTGGGGTCTTGAAGTTAATACTTTATATTTCGTAAACATAGAAAAAAAAATGGGTAAAGTTATATGCACTTTGGGGATCTCAGAGGTCTCTTCTTCATATTGAATGTTTTTGGGAACAACACTGATGTGTGTATAAGGTCAGAAAAAATCTGAATATTAATAATGGAACCTGAACACAGACGATAAATACATAATGACGGCATTGTTTTCATTTTGGAAAATGAGAAAATGACGATAATTAAGTTGCCGCTTATAGCCGTCTGTTACAAGAACAAATGAAGCTTTGATTTGTATTTATTTAGAACGTGTTTTTTTTCCGGAATAAACAATCAGGTTCCATCGTGTTTCAAAGATGTTCTAAAAATTACTTACACAACAACATTCAAATCTCACTCGTTAATCCACAATAAGTGAATAAACAAAAAGATGATATATTCTCTTCATTTAGGGAATTTTAAGAGAATTTATAGTGAAATCATCACACAGGTCACAGGTCCATCGCTGACCAGTCTGGAATTTTTTTTTTTTTGCTATTTTTTCTTTTTGTTTTTTATGTTTGTTAGACCACGATTCCCCTTTTTTATGTGTGATGCACCCACACAACATATCTATCCCTCACATAGTAACATCCTGGCCTAAGGTAGCAAAAGGTGTTTTTTTTATAATTTTCTACTTGCTAAAGTAGGCAAAGGGTATTGGCCCAGTCTTATAGTTTTTCTCTTTTTTTTCTTTTATTATTTTTCTTTTTTTCCTTTTTTTCTCTGCACTGCTTCCAGTACAATATGGACCCCCCATGGGAATGTCTCTTTTATCTAGCGGATGTCATGGTGATAACACTAGGCTCCCTAGAATTATTTTTTTCCTTTGTTTGGCATTTTATTGCTTTTGTAAAGGTTCCTTTTATTTCTTTTCTTCTTTTCTCCAACTTTGTTTCTCCCTCGCCCTACATTGCTGACCATAATGTGTGTGATCAGCCAGCAGGGGGCGTAAGTAGAGATCCCAACAGGGTCTGAATAGACACTCCTGGGACTCTACCTCTCTCCTAAGTCTATTCTGAATTTACACTCACCGGAAGGGAATGCATGAGTGAGCATTCCAACAGTAACGGTGTATGGGCACTCAAGACAAGATCCATTACACCGGGTTCCTTCTGAGAACCTTCTGCTGACAGGGAAGAGTCCAGGATGCCATGGCCACTCAACTACCATATGCTTTAAAGTGCTTATAATAGCGGGAGTGTCTCCTTAGAGTATAGTATAGTCACTATTATAGACTATGTGCAAAGACTTTAACAGTAAACTTAATATATAAATGTCTAAAATATAATAAAATATATATAAAATGACTTATTTGTCAGCTTTAAGGCGATCTCCCACCAAACATTTTTATTACTAATATCAGATTTAAAATAAGGTAAAAAAATATTGTGCTGTTTTCTTTTTTTAACCAGTTGTAGTTTTTGTCCCATAATATAAAGTCCAATCTACTAGACAAACACCCAGCATACTGGCTATTAGAAACGGTAGAATGGCTGAGTCTTGATCCCCCAGTTGACACTCTGATTAATGAAAGTCTATGGCGGTAATGGACTTCATTAGCATCGCCATAAAGCATCAGCTCAGTGTGGTGCTTGAGCCGGGAAAGTCACCCAAAATATCACATGACGGCGGCACCAGGTCTGCAGATAAAGGGAAAGGGAGAAGATGCTGTCTTTTAATTCAGACAGGGGAAAAAAAAGATTTGTGGATATGTTCTTACACCCTTTAAGCATTTCTTCTACTCAAATAGGAATTTAAGATGATTTCTCCTCTTGCGGACCCCTCTGGATGTATTTACGACTCTTGATGCTTTAAGGTCTGTGCCGGGTATGTTTATATTTATATATTATATTATATTTATTTTATGTTTATAACAGTTACTTATCTGTGCATTTATCTATGCTAAAATACTCAAGGAACTGTCAAAATATACAGAATATACATAAAAGCAGCTTTTAACAGGATACATTATTAATGTGTTTTTATATATTATTATGTATCTCTCAAATCAGCATTAATTATTGTAAAGCACACACCGTAAAGCTCACACATTTCTAAGATCGCCAGCGTAGCCTGCATATTTTATACAATGTGTCATATTTTCATTTTCTTACAAAACTGGTGCCTTGTGATTTTTCGTCATGACGCCTGCAAAGTGCATTACAATTAAGGTTTAATAAATATATCAGTTTAGTATTTCAAGGGCTTCCTTAAAATTTCTCTTGTGTATAACCTCCATGCTGT
>VKOC01019289.1:0-23869 GCA_009364415.1 Spea multiplicata | reverse complement strand
ACATACCCCACAGTGCCACCCTTGTACTAAACAGCTTGTGAGTGCCACCTTTGCCCTAAACAGCTTGTGAGTGCCTTTGACCCAAACAGCTTATTGGTTCCATTCCAACCCCCAAAAAGCCTGTTTGTGACATCTTTTCCCCCAGCTTGTCAATGCCCTCAAACAGCTAGTCTGTGCTATCATTGTCCCCAAACAATTTGTCTGTGCCTTCTTTGCCCCTGCCCCCCCCTATAACAAACACTCTGGTACACATATGTAAACACACTTTAACAAATTACACACACTTACTCATACTCACTAACACACATGTACGCATTCATTGTAACACTCAATCCATCTCACCCCACTTATACATACATGCTTACACACACACACTTATACATACATGTCCACACACACAATTTTACATCCATGCTCCCACACTTAGACATTCATGCTCACATGACGCGTCTCTCTCTAACTGCCAGCAGAATCAAGCCATACGTAGAACACAATCCAACATTGCCACAGCAACACGTTTCAAATACTGACATCATTTTGGCGCCAAATTTGAATGTATTTAAACGCTTCAGTCCCAGTATCCTTTGCTGAAGTATCAGTTGCAGTTAGATTCCTATACTGAAGCGTTCTCTGTGTTTTGACCCTTTGTGTACCAGACCCTATTCTCTTTTTACCAACTATTGACCACTTGCTTCCTGCCTTTAACCCTTGCTTCGTATTTTGCCTCTGCCTTCACTCGTGCCCCATTGTACCTCGCCTTGGATTTTCCCTTGTGGATTGGTTTCTGCTATTAGGAACCCTTTCGCTTACCAGCTCGCATATTGATCGTGACACACATACATACATACATACATACAAGCAAGCAGACAAACATACATACCCTCTATCTCCTGACCACCCCCGCTTACCTCTCACCACTCCTGCAGCTATCTGCCCTGTCTCCTTGTGCCAGTTCAAAAAAGTTTAGAAATGGCCACACCAATCCAGATCAGAAGGGCCCTTTCTATACAATTTTGAACCAGTAAGGGAGACAAGAAGAAGGGGTCACTCAGGCTCCCCTAGAAGCACGGGCCCTGTCGCAGTTGCAACCGTTGTGTCCCCAGTAGATACGCTGCTAGTCTTAAAAGGCGAACCCTGCCTTTAGGACACGGAGAGCCTGGATATGATGTCATGTTCCTGTACTCTGTGTCTAATGCAGACTATGATGCCTGTGCTGAGTCGGCACAGCCTGCAAAGTAAAAATGGGCCGGTTGAGGAGATCAAAGATCTCCCCTGTAACCGGCTCATTAAGCAGCAGGATTCTGAGGGTCCTGAAAAAATCGATCTGCCCCCCGCCGATTTGGCAGCAGGGAGAATGCTTCCCCCTGGACTTGCTGCCTTAGGCCTGAGTCAAAATGTGTCACTCCTCTGATATATCGTATCGATATTCCCTCTAGATTGTAAGATCGTTTGAGCAGGGACCTCTTCACCTGTCATCTCTGTAGGTCAAATTGTTATGTTACATACTACTTGTTGTGTCCTGTCCACCCATTGTACAGCGCTACAGAATTTGATGGCGCTATATAAAATAATAAATACCATAATAGTAATAATATGCAAATTTGGTAAAGACGTTACGTTTATTGGCTAACTGAAGATACGTACAGCATTATCTGCAGGCCTAATTGCAATATAATACATTTCAATTTGCCAATTTAACAAGATCGGAGAACAAGGGGCTGCCACTAAAGATTTTCTTCAAGCTTCCATCTGTCCCATCCCAAAACCAGGGAAAGATCCCTGTTTTCTTTCTAATTATAGACCGATCTCTTTGATAAACGTAGGTGCAAAGATCTATTCTAAAATTTTAGCAAAGAGATTAAGTAAAGTAATAACAGATTTGATTCATCCAGATCAATCAGGATTCATTAGCGGCAGAAATGGAGAAGATAATACTCAGAAATTATTAGACCTGATCTCGCAGGTGCATTATACTCGCACCCCCTCTGTCTTCTTGGCTTTAGACGCCGAGAAGGCCTTCGATAGGGTTAGCTGGAACTTCTTGAGTGCGACTTTGGATGCAGTAGGGATTACCGGATTCTTTAATTCAAGTACAATGGCTTTATACAGTACTCCTACTGCTAAGGTCACAGAGCCCGCCTTGAATTCTACATTCTTTGATATCGCCAATGGCACTCGACAGGGGTGTCGGTTGGCCCCTTTGCTCTCGCAACAATTGAACCCTTGGTGATCTGGCAAGATATTGAAGGGATTAATATTAAGGAACAATCTTTTAAAAGAACATTATACGCAGACGATATTATTCTTACTTTGACAAATCCTGGTATCAGTCCCTGCGGCTCTGTCAGCTATTCGAGAATTTAGCTTATACGCAAATTACAAATTACATTTTCCAAAGACACAGGTGATGTCGGCATATATTTCCCCAGTCCTAAAGACTTACCTCGCTGAGCAATACCATCTTGATTGCTCAAAAGAGTCGGTGGACTATATTGGGATCAAATTACTGTTTAACCTAAAAAATTTGTCTTTTTGAATTATGAAATTGTATTGAATAATCTTGCCTCCTTAATAGAAAAACTGAAATAGAGTTATCTTGGCTTGGTAGAATTAATATGGTAAAATCTTATTTAATTCCTAAAATTATATATCTTTTTAGGACAATACCTCTCCGAGTTTCGGGTTATATTTTGGATACGTTTTCAAAAATGTTTCTTTCCTTTGTAAATCAAGAATAAGTCAGAAAACAATTAAAAGAAGTTATAGATATCTGGGTCTGGGGTTTCCAGACATCAGAATGTTACATGAAGCTGTAATGTTTACACACGTGTTACATTGGGACATTAAAAAGGATATACATTTGGGTTGGTTGTATTGGGAACATATTCAGGCAAACGGGTATGATCTATTTAACCTTTTCTGGCTTAGACCTTCTATTTCAAAAAAATTTAACTTTATGAATCCAATTATAGCGGATGCATTAAAAACAAGTCATAAGTTTAGAATAGTAGAAGGCTTAGATGTGGAATTTACAGCCTCTACACCTCCCGAAGGTCCTTAAATACCAAATGCAGAACATTGATTTAATAAATTGGACTTCAAATAACATTCGGACACTTGGAGACTTAAAACCGAATGATTCACTTCTCAGTTTTTCAGAGCTACAATCTAAATTTAAGCTTTCTGACAAAGAATTGTTTTCCTATTTTAGACCTACTTATTAATAAACATCATAAAAAAACTAACTTCTTTGATATCTTCTCATCTTGATACGCAAAAAACCGATACACCTCTTTCCTTAGAAAAATGGCAAAGGGATTGTGAGGTTACATTTCCAATGGAAAGTTGGGCTGAGTCTTGGTCCCAAGTCAGGAGTGCGGTGCATGCAATTAATATTCAAGAGATGTTCTTTAAACTGTTACATCGCTGGTATTGAGTTCCTTCCCGCCTAAGTAAATTTTCTAATTTAAACTCTAACTTATGTTGGAGATGTGGTTATGAGGAGGGGACCCAATTTCATATTTGGTGGGCTTGTTGCAAATTGGATAATATTAAGCTGGAAACTGCTAAGCTTGTTTCATATATATTTAAATGCAACTTTTCCATCTACTCTCATAACTGGCTTTTTCATCTGACCCTACCTCCCTCAGATAGCGTTTGTAAACTATTGGCAGTTAAGATCTTATTAGCTATTAAAATATGCATGGCTAGAGCTTGGAGGAAAGATGAAGCTCCTACTTGGAAAGAGATAACTGATCAAATAACGCATCAAGTTGAAATGGAAAAACATTTTTATTTGATGAATCAAAATCTCTCCAAATATAATCACATATGGTCTTTGTGGTCTAAATATATTACGGATACTCATTCAAACAACTTTGATTCTACTACTTAGATGTCCTTTCTTTCTGGTACTAATTTTAACTTCCTTGAGTCTTTTTATACCAACTTTTTTAACTTCCTGGAGTTCTCTTATGCCAGATTGTACCTGTAATCCACACAATGTAAGACCCCAAATGGGTATAGTGTTTTTGAAATATATTTTAGTCACTGATAATTAACTTCTTACTCCTTCCTCCTACCGCCACCCTTGAATGTATGCGTCCTGTATGAATTTAGTGTATTAGGAAGTATGATTTATAACTGAATAAGGAAATTAGTCTTGATCCATTTGAAATTGGGCCTGATTGATACATTTCATTGCTTAATTATTAGGCTATTGCATAAGTAGGTATTGTAATTTCCGATATATGAAATTGAAGTTATAAGCGCAAATTTGAATTTCGGATTCATAATGGATCGGAATTGTTGTACATATTTTTCATACTCTGTATGTTATTGGTATGTGTTTTATATATTTAAAAATCAATAAATTATTTTGAAGAAAAAAAAAAAAGAACCTGTTGTTTCTTACAGGTTGACATGTTTCAAAGAACGTCATAGCATTGCTTATTGAATATGTTAATAAACATTTTCATGCCTCATGTATTTTACAATATTTCTTCAAAACCATCCTATTTCATATCTGCTGAAAATACATGTACATGTACTTTAGAATTGTTTGACATAAGGTTAAATTTATCATAGATACCACTGTTTAGATATGTTAACCCCATTATATATTAGCCCCTCAAAGACCAGGCTGTTTTTTTTACTTTTTGTACCCTTTGGGACTGAGGCGGTTTTAACACCTTTGCGGTGCTCGTGTTTAGATGTAATTTTCTCCTCACTCATTTAGTCTACCCACACATGTTATATGTTGTTTTTTCAGGACAAGAAGGGCTTTCTTCAGATACCATTTTCTCACTTTTTTTAAAAAAAAATTTAATCATACAAAAAAAGGTAATGAAAAAACCTGCTAAATAGATTCTACTATTTGCCCTGAGTTTAGAAATACCAAATGTTTTTATGGTTTTTTTTTGCTTTTTTTCTGCAAGTTATTGGGCAATAAGTACAAGCAGCATTTTGCAAAACCATTTTTCCCGCAAAGCTGTTCATTCTGCCCTATGTGCTATTTCGGGTATCTTTGAAGCTGGCCAATGCAATTTACCCCCTCAAACCATAGATTTTTAAAAACTAGACATCTCAAGGTATTTCAAATGCTGGTATTTTAACCCTTTCCATGCACTAATTCTTTAACCACCCTTTGTCAAACTTTGTGGTAGTAACTTATTTTGTGTGGTTTTTTTTTAATTACTAAAATTGTGCTTCAGGTATGGATTTACAGCTCCTGGTTTACTTCACTTTTAAACAAGACCCCAATATGTGTTCATCAACATCTCCCGAGTACAGTGATACCCCCCATGCATGGGTTTGGCGGGTTGTTTGGGAGGTAAAACGCTACCTTTGAAGCCGGCTAATTCAATTTACCCATCAAACCATATATTTTTGAAAACTAGACACCTCAAGGTATTTCAAATGCTAGTATTTTAACCCTTTCCATGCATGAGATCCTACCACCAGCCTTTGCCATAGTTTGTGGTAGTAATTTTTTTTGAACCCGGCCACTCCAATTTACCCCATTAAACCAGCCGAAGTAGTAGCCTGCTGTGTATTGCATTCCTCCCACAACAACCCTAAAGAAAATATTGGGCTTTAGGCTCTAGTCATCTTTAGAGAAGATGCAGCTGTGTGTCAGTTTTTGTACCAAAAAGTCAAATATAATTTTCACAATAATCATTAGATAATCGCATTGGGGTCTTTCAAGAAATGTGACCTTCTTTTTTCCATAGAAGAAAGATTTGTGAACATTTGCATCTGTTTATAAATTGTTCTGTAACAGTCTTGTTGAAAAGTTAACCTGTGAAAATGAATAGGTGCACAATCATACCATAAAAATCAGCGCATCTGGTTTTCACATTTTTTCAACTTTTTGTACCCAAAAAGGCCGTATTGCATCTGTATCAGTATGGATATTATTACTTTATATTACCTTTAAAAATCATCCCGTTGTTGTTTTATAAAAAAAAATATCCAGAAACATCAGATAAAATAAATAACTGGGATTTCTTTTTGCTTTGGAAAGTAACCATTTTGGAGAACCCTTCCAAGAGACATAATTTCTATACTATTATAAAAATAGCTCACTTATCTTAGAGCAGCCATGTGGCTCGAAACAAACAGCTTTCAAAGATGTACATCTTGTATTAATGTCAGCACACTATTTTTCTTTTTTTCTTGATTAAGTAGTCTTAATTATGACCTCCAGGTCTGAGTGATTTAATGGAATCTGTACAAAACATGCAATTGTCAATCTTTCTTTATCTTAAAGAGGATTAGTAATAATGGTTTTCAGTACACATACAAAAATATTTTTAAAAATCGAACCCTTCAATTACATAATCATGGGAATACAAGCCGCACTCTGCATTCACATATACTACGCTTTTCTTTGTTATTGAGCGTATTATGAACACATTGTTCTTTGGAAAATAGTCATGCATTTTATTCTTTATTTTTATTGTCATAAAGGTGATATTTAGGAGTAGGTAAACCTCACTTTTTATATGACATTCAACAACCCTAACAAGTGCATAAGTTAATTTTCTATTCCCTCAAAAAGTCCGACTATATAGATAATAATAAATTCCTAATTCTTTTGTGTCACGTTAAACTACCTGCACTGGTTTCTTTTTTTTTTATTATTATTTAATCCGAATCCCTCACCCTATATAAGTAATGGATGGTGTCATGAATGGCATGCGCAATATTAATTACATTTAAATGTCTTCTATTACTCAAATTTAAGATTATTTTGACTTCTTACTGTCAGAGCTAGTTCAGAGCAGTATGACACAATAATATATTAAAGGTGCATGCAAACATCATAGGAATTTTAATGTGCAAAATGCAGAGAGGAATTCTTACCTGTTGAAGTGCCAGCATCTTCAACAGGTAAGTATTTTTTCTTGCAAGTGAAAAGATAAATTTATATTTTTAGAACTTACTCTAATATGCAGTCATTGTTAGTGAGGCAGTTTGAAGCAGTAGACTGTACCAACATGCTTGCCATCGGTTACTAAGGGACAGAAAGGACCATTAGTAAAGTAAAAGGGATGGTGTCTGTTAAATTGCATAATGTCCGCTCTAGATAAAAGTATACTTGACCAAAAAGTCTGTTTAGGGCCAAAAAGTCTATTCCTGAGATTATAAGCAAGATAATTACAGAACATCAAAAAAATCAAAACGCGTGTTATACCGGACAGCCAATCAGTGGCAAGAATCCTCACACCATGCAGTAGTACTTAAATATTCATTCTTTTTTTAGTAATCTTTTTAACTTTCATTTATCTTGCAATAGAGTAGCTTTTGTTCTTGGAAGGGTTTTATATTGAACAGTTTCTGTGTTGTGTTACCAGATTTTCAAAAAGGATAGAATGCTGTTTTTAAAAGTTATTTTCGAGCAGGTTTCTGCAGCTCATAGTATCCTCCTCATACATACTAGATCCATTCTCCTTCGCCCTATGTTCCTTTTTTTTCTACAATAAAGAAAGATGATGTGTGACCTATTATGATATAATATACCTAGATCTTAATTTCTTGAACATGGTATACTTTTGATAAATCATGTGTCTGTTTGCGGATTCAGTAATCTGAGTAAAAACCAATTTGCAAAACAAAAATATTCACAGTAATATATTGTTATTGAAGATAAAGGCTGTATTTCACATATTTATACTGGATAGGTATCAGTGAATGGAGGTGATCCCAGTTTGAAGCATCCTTGTAGATACTTATGCAGGGGCTTTTTTTTGCAGAATGTAGCCAGGTATTTCTTGTCAGACTTTTTGCTTTAGGTACTTTGCATGATTGTATTACAACATCTAAATCACTCCTGCAGAGCTGAAACATACAGGCTTGTGACAGATGTATCTTATCTATTTCTCTGGTTGGAATAGATAACAAACATTTCTTTTCTAATACCTCTTGCACCCTTCAAATATGTATGGACTTGGACTGAAGCCAAAAACAGAATGACTGATGACTACAATTTTTGGTGTGTAAATTTTCATAATGCTGTAAAGTTATAAATCTGCTGTCAGTTATTCCTGGTTTTGTCACTGCAGTGGTTTAAAATTCCATTTATTGCTTTTTTTGTATGTAAAGTGAAGTACAAATTTCTATGGTCGGGGAAATCGAACACACACGTGTGTGTATCTATAATATAAAATTATAATACTTAGACATGGTATAAAATATAAAATAATAGTGCCAAATTCCAGTACTAAGCTGTGAATTACTTTTTGTGGATAAATGTGGTCTAGTGTGGAGCTTTGCTTTTTGTGGCCTTACAACCTGGTGAGTGAGAACGCCGTGGTATTATATCCTATCTCTGTAGGGATGTGGGGTGGCAGCAGAGATTTGAGGTCTGCGTTGCAAAAGCACAAAACTTTATCAATTCTACAACACAGTAGTCCATCCATGGATAATCCCAACAAGTTATGATTACCACTGCTTCCAAGACTGAGGCGGCAGTGGGGCAGCTGATTGGGCCAAGGCACGGTCTCTAATAATCAGAACTATCCCACTTTGAGAGAGAGGCCCTTTTTGATATATCTGGAAGTATATAGATTGAAGTCCACTAGGGGGGCGCTCATTTAAGACATCAATTCGGACTTCAATTCGTATTTTGCAACATTTGGAGAGTGTTGTTTTTCGGGTGGCAGCAGTAAGAACAGTATAAAAATGTTTTATAGAACATTTTGTCACATATATATATATGGGGGTATATTGGTTCTCTTTCCTTTTTTCTACTATATAGATTTTAACTACATTGTGGATGTGGCCAAATGTGATTAAAAAGTGGACTGCTTCTGTATGTAACGGGGCAATATTTTTTTAAAATGCATTGCACAGAGCACAGGGCCATTACCTGAAAGCTCTACTGTGACTTTAGGGAAACATGGGTGTCAGCTAGATGACCCATTTTTAATGCCCAGGCCCTGTGTAACACCTCTTATCATTCTGGAGGGCATGCTGTCAACAAACAGAAGATCACGTTGTGATTCTGCTATGGAAACCATATTTCTGACATCATAACTCTGAAGATGCTAGGTGCTGCTTCCACCTGGGTGACCCCAGTGCCTGGTCCCCTGTAAGATTTTCTGGCAGCCAGAACAGGATATCTGATGTCCATCACTAATTTATGATGGTGTCTGGTCATGTTTCCTGGTAACATTTATGGCAGGATCTGCCCTAAGGAAAAGTTAGGGTTTCTGGTATTCATGCAAGAAGCCCTGTTAACTCTTACTATCCTCTGAATATAGGCATTTGTGTATCAGTGGAAGAGCATGTTTGTTTTCTGAACCTAATAAGCTTTGTATACATGGTGTTTCAAGGACTCATGTAAACCATAAGGAAGAAGGGTTAAGTGATCTCTAAAAACTCACCACAGTTTTAGTAATGCTAAATGTCCTGGAGGTCCTGGGCATCTACACCACTATGAACAACGTCTATCCTGACAAGGATTACTCAGATTGATCACTTGTCAGGTCGATCACTTGTTGATCTGATGTTGATCAGACCTTTCACTCCTCTGCCTGCGGAACGATAATCCAGGAGAGATGGCGTGAGGTGCCTGTGAGTGAGTGCACTGGCTAACACTCTCTCCCACAGCACTCAGACTGTAGGGAGGGCATTACTGCCAAGAGCTGACCGGTTGGGAAGACAAAGGAGCATGAGGCAAATAAAAAAGGTCTTGTAAGCTTAACAAACTTCCTCAGCTGTGCCCCTGATTTTATCCATGATATGTGGATTACAGATAACTTCCTTGTTCTATAAGGTCCTGAAACATTTAACTGCCTACAATGTTCGAAAAGTGAGTAAGAAAGTCCCAGTGTTGTTTTAAATTAAGTTCTTGTGGTCCTTCCCACACCAATTGTTCAGGTGCAGAAAGGAGCAACCCACCAAACCTGCTACCCTTTTTCCTAATGTCCCTGTGTTTGTCCTTAGTTATGTCCTCACATTTATATATTATGTTTAATGTGCTTTGGAACCTTACAAACCTCAAGTTGACTCTACCCAGGAATAATAATTGCAGAATATTATTTATTCATTGTGTTAACAGTACCATAATTGAAGTAGCAGCATGGCATTAAACATGGCAGTCTTCACATATGACCAAACTTGGCAACACTCACCTTTGCACATGTGGTTTTATGTACCTACACAATCAAGAACAGAACGTAAAAATGAAAATTGCATAATGTAAGGTGAGATGTTCCATAAAATTAGACTATGAACCAATTGCTATCATCATATATGATAGCATTGTAGAAATGAGAAACAGATTTCAGTAAATTAATGCACCTACATCTGCCTCGAACATTCAGGTATTGTTGAATGAACAGGAGCGGCATTTCTTTGCAGTCTCGGTATGCAGATAGTTATTGTATTCCCGAAAGTGCTTATTTTTTGGTTTTGGTCACAGAGCCATTATCATTATACGTTATCTTACAAGCCTTTCATTTATGTGATACTCCTACAGCTAGGATCTTTGTTCAGTCATACGCCACACATGTTTTTGAAAAGGACATGTTCCTACTAAATCATTGAAGATTATTTCATGTTCATGTAAGGTTTCACTTGCAACAGTGGATAGAAAATGTAATTCTGTGTGCAAATCCAACTAGAACTCCTATCTTGATATATAAAAGGGCAAGGAGAGAGGTTATATTTGCCCGCCTGGGATTATGTTTCCAGCATTACTTCAAGATCCATCACTAGACCATAAAGACTTATGTATAAATGTTTAACTCGATTGGACATTTTCATATTATGCTAGGTTGCATTGGGGATCAATGTACAAATTGCTTCTGTGTTCAGCCCAGCATATAAGTCCAGCCTTTTGAATGAATATATGGTTCTATCGAAAGTATACATCAAAATAGAAGTGAAATGAAAAGATTTATACATATGAATGCATAAGGTCTGTGCATAGATATCCCATGACAATGCAGAACAGTCCAAAATAAATGAACTGAAAATAATGTATCTAGGAAAAGGCACATAAGTGCATAGGTTTCACCCGTTTTTCCCTAGAGGTTTTACCGGCATTGGTATCTAAGATGTTTCCTTTAATTAGGTACACAGAGCGTACTCCTAATTTTGCACATTCTTACTCATATTACACGGTCTTAACAGATAATTTATCCCCAATTATTGCAGGATTGTAGTTATTTGTAAAGGGGAAGTTCCATGGAAAATATCTTTCTCAGCATAAAATATAGTGCTGTGTACAGACAAGCGGGATATAACAAAAGACTTGTTTTTGCTTGTTCTTTCTATTGTTTGGCACAGGCAGTATGCCAATGAGTTAAAGTGCTTGTTAAGTACACTGGGCTAAGATAACAGAGATAGAACAAATGGCTAACATGCAGCTGCCTGAAAAAAATATACTATACAAACATTAGAAATGTTTTAAATAAAGAAAACAGCACACTATTTAGTAAATCTATTTAAGAAATTAAATCATAAAATGCGTAAACCTACCATTGAGGCACTTGGAGGCATGAACCCTTTTTACCTTATATATAGCTTTAGAATTGTCTGACATGTTTGTTGAACAAATCAGACACTCTATATGTTATTGGCAGTAAATAAATGTAAACGTAAGGAAATAATGCAAAAAAAAATAAAAATACCACTTTTGTAATGTGACCTTATTTTGCATTGTTCATTGTTCCTTCATTTATTTTCACTACTTTAAACATTCGTTTAATACTTTTGGTTCAGAAATCTCATCTTTGATAAAAGATTTGAATTGTAATCTTCCTTTATTTCCCTAAAGCATTGAGTTCTAAAGTCTCATTTAGTGAGTACCTGGAAGCCATTATAAGTAAACTACATTAAGGCTATGCTAATGACCTATATAATGGCCATCATTAACTTGTGGATAAAGAACTGATCTAAAGGGGAAAAGCATCTGTTCAGAATTTCAATAATATCACATTATATCCCCATATTTAGAACATGATGTTCCTTGTACTCTATCACAGATTGAGAATCATCTTGGCATGATTTCTGTAATTTTGACAGGGTCTTATTGTACTCAGTGCATCTTGTGATGTGCCGGACAAGTCAAACAGTTTATTATCTTTCAAACGTCAGCGATAAACAAAGTATGAAATGTCATTTTTAGAATATTATCTTGCCACACATTTCTTCATTTTTCTCTATCAATTTGCAGCTTACCAAACCCAACATTACCAATAAGTAATAAAAAACTATAATAAAGATTAAAAGTAACTTCGTCCCTCATAGCTTTTTAGAGGGTACAATTTTTTAGAGGGTACAATATTATGTAGAATGTCCTGCCCAGCGTCTGTTCGGTTACATCTATTAACCCTTATTAGGCGCATAGAAGTTTATATTATAAGTGTAGTCTTTTTTCACCATTTTTTGACAAAACCTATAACCTCAAGTGGAATACAGGAAGTCATTTTTAACAGCCCTAAAAAAAGTCAAGCTTGTGTTAGTGATATGTAACAAAATGGGTATTGTATTCCTTGGACACTGCATTCTACAGAGATAAAAATGTCTTTTAACTATTTAATTAAGTTTTCTGCATTTAAAATAATCGCCATTTGTGGGAGCTTTGCAATATTCGTCATCTGACCAAATAAAGGTCTTTTTCTTCTTCAAAATGTTACAACATTGTGTTGAGTACTGCTGATACACTTATGCGAAAAGGGAACACAACATTTATTTCACTCCTAAAAGACATCAATATTGATAAGATATGTAAGTTTAAAAAATGATGTTACATTCAGGTTAGGAGGCTGGATGACTCTTAATAGTATATAAGCTATTTAAAAAAAAAAGGCTGCAATTTGAATGTTCCAGGTCCTCTTAGTGTGCGTTGTTAAAAATATAAATAACTATTTACATACTGTCATAATATTTAAATATTTCAGTTACTGTGTTTTTCACCCAAAGATTATACAGAAAATTAAGTGTCCTGATTTGAAGAATGTTAAAGGTTGGTTTTAATACATTTTTTGGTGTGATCTGCATAATTTAGTTCTGCAGTGGAATGCTTTTTTTTTGGTATTGACCTATTAAGTTTAATACATATTGAAGAAAAAACAAGGACCATGCCTTTCCAACAGCCCATACCTGCTTTCTGATGAGCTCTAAGTTTGTTTGCACTCAGACTTCTTAACCAAATATTCTCACAAGCCTGAGGGACATGTTGTTCTCACTGTGTTATGCTTCTCTAAGTATAACGAGCTATATAAATTTGCAAGTTTGCAGTATACACTCTTTAATACATCATACATCATTTAAAACTGACAAGTATGTTACACCAAACAAAGCTAAGTTCCATATGCTTTGTTGTACTAACTTTAAATAGTTTTCTATGCATCCATTGCATATATTTTATGCACATAATGGCCTATTTTCTGTTCAGCACACAAAACATCTGTTTTTACCAGTTATTCAGTATAAATTTTGTGAAAATAATACCGATTATAATATGAAATACATAATATAATTCTATAAAAAAAAAATGAGCAAAATGTATTTTGTTAACAATGTCTAGCCATTTAGTCCCATATATTGTTGATACAAAATACTTTCATTTTACCACTTGTGACAGAAAGGCTGGTCCAGTAGTGGATGGGCGATATATATATGGAATACTTTGGCTAATTTTGTTTGCCCCTTACATCTACAATTGAAGCCCAAGGGAAAGATAAGCACAATAAAAAATTAAAATATAGTATGAGACTTACAAACTGTGTAATGGGTCCCTGGGGTGGAGTATCCAGAAGAGCAGGGTGGGCTGGTGCTCCAACAGTTTTTAAAATCCAGACCAGGATTTTCAGGTGACTAACTACAGCTCACCTGGTCTAATCAGGAGGGTTTAAAAAGCCCAGCCAAGAAAGCTGCTGGACAAAACCCTTTCTGGATCTATTTTGTTTGGTTGGGGTGTTTTGGTGGGAGGTGGGGAAGCCACCCCAACCTAGAGAGGAAACAAAACCCTGTTTAGGATTTTTTTGTTTATATTGTATTTTGGTTTTGCTGCTGATTTGAAGAAAATAAATATTTCAATTGTATCTGTATCTGGAATTGGCTTTTATATTACCCTAGAAGACAAGTGGTTCTGAGAGATCTCTTTTTGAAGGCATCTCTCATGAGGCATAGTAAGGTTTACTCCCTAAACTGTGAATGCTTGCAACTTGGCTAATAATGCAAACTCCCACAATCTTCACAAGGAACAACACATTTATTAAATCAATTTACACAGAAAAAATCACTCTATATCATGGTAACCTTTCACGACAATACCTGGCTGTCATGTTGATATCCTGCACATGTCCTCCACAAATGGACGTGCAAAGCTTCCAGGCAGCTGGGCACAATAAAGTAGAAAACTGCTAATAATGAGTGTAACTAAATAATCACTCCATTATTAGAGACAAAACCAGGTCTTTTATACACATCAGAACAATGGGAATGTGACAAAATGTGATAAAACAATAGATAATTTAAATTTGGCTTGAGAACAAAAAAACACTCAACAGATGGACTTTCACAAAAACAACCAATCAGGGGAGGAAGATTATTGCACACCGTTGGGGAAGGTATAAATTGGTTTATGGGAGGCCTCTTTGTCTCCTGGGAGGAGGGCAACCCATAAAAGTGCTGGAAAGTAAAATATTATACTGCACAGGGGATGGTTATGAGGAAAGTATAGTTGGGGACTATAGTTCCAAGGGTTTTTATTACCCTTGCCCCATCGTTCACAGGATGTTGGTGATCTTCAGCCCCCTCCTTGGTTAGGAGTAGATCCTGTTTTGTTTAGTATTATTTATTTTAATTTATTGTGTGCATTTTTTGTGAGCCTTTATATAACTTGCATGCCCTTGCTTGAAACACTCACAATGTAAAATTGTATGCACTCCAATGCACGTACAAACAACTCATGTTAAAGTGAATATGCACATTGTTTTGTGAATATGTATATGAGAGAGCTTACAACATTACTCAAGTCTTGTCGGTCAAGTTAACCTCTAACTGTAATGGCCACTCAACTTCTTTGTGAATAGTGAATAATAGTATTACTGAGATCAGTGACATCAGTAACTTATTATTCACAGAAGTTTTTAAGAAGCTTTTAAAGTTTGTGTGGCAAAAAACTTTCAGTGCCCACTGGTGTTACAGGAGACTTATTACTTGTGCAAGGATGGAAATGAGGCAAAACTTTAAAAATTTGAAAACTTTTTATTCAGAAAGATTAGGCATAGATCAGTAGTAGGGATACGTCTAATGCTGCTTAGTGGTTAGGCTAAATGAACAAAACATTTTATTTTGGTGGTAAATCAGTGCTGTCTCGATCCTCTGTTAATTTAAGTTGCATTATGGGCCGTGAGGAAGTGGATAAGTAGGTATTTACTTTCATTTTCACTGGGACCTATTAGTTTCTTTTTAAACAAAAGTAAGGTCTCATGTACCTTGCTAGAAAATGCATAGCTTTTTTTTTAGAATCTCAGAATTTTCCATTCTTTCAGTGTTCCAAACAACTGAGACAAAATGCAAATTTTTTTTCATTGTACAAAATAATATTTGGTTCTCAACACCCATTCTTTCAGTGTTCCAAACAATCGAAACAGACTTACTGCACATATATTTCATTGTACAAAATATTATTTGGCTCTGAAAACGCTTTTTTTTATTTGCACATGCCAGAAGTATTGGCCTAAGGCTGAAGTATTATTCTTTTCTCGTATTTAGGTTGTTCCAAGCAAGTACTGGAATGTCTATGCAGTTAATCGCAGTGATTTTAATAAAGAGTAGAATGCATAGAAGAACTTTTAAATACTGTTTTGACAGAAAATGAAATTCTTAAATTGGATTTAAACGTATTCAGCGAGTAAATCTTCCTAAATGAAAAGAAAAGTCTGACCTGTGTTATTATCCAATTTATTCGTACATGAAATAGAATGATTCCGATGTCAAAAAATAATCCAAATCTCAAATACTATAGATTAATTGCTTTACACAGCTAATGATTTTCTTAATTCAGACCTAAGGCCATGTCAGAACAGAGCACATATGCATCAAGAATTTGTGTGTATTACGGGTCCTTATTCATACTACTTCCAACCCCTAGCTGCAAGAGAAACAAGTCTGATAAAGTTCACCATCCTTACCCTAGTATATATATATATAATTGGATTTACTTTACGTATTTTTTGTTCAAAGATCCCTCCCACCACACTCAAAGCTCTGTTGCCAAGTTTGCAGTCTTCTTTACATTTTATAAGAGGAGGCAAATTAACTGGTGATGAAGAACATGTCGATATAGATGTCTGCAAGGACTAAAGCTGTAAAGTGACTTGAGATTGCTCAACTAAACTACTTACTTACTCCAGTAAGCACTTACCACCCTTATCTTAAACTCAGTCCAGCATTAGTCCACCACATGTTTGGTGCATACTCTTGGTCTTTAATAATTTTTTGACATATGGTTAACCACATGATTTACTGATATAATTTAATTAAAAAGAGGAACAGAAAAAAGGCATAAAAACTATTTCAACTGAAATCATATAGTCTCAACTAGTTGGACCAATTCAGACATTGGGTTTGTTGAATTGTCCATGGGATACTCAAGCAAGGGTGGATAACTAAAAAATACTAAAGCATAATAATTCGTTTGTAGCCTCCTTGTGTGAAAAGCAAATGTGTGTTTGAGAGTCATAGTTAAGAACAAATAATAAATATGTCCCAATTAAAGTCATATGGTTGCTCTGGAATTACTTCGAATCAGCCTTTTTTTATGAACCCTTGTATTTGCAATAAATGTGGCAAGTTAGTTAGGGCTGTTTGTTTTAGGAAACCAGCCCATATGCCACTCTAACTCTAATAATAGTTCTTGGCATCTCTATATCTCTGTGCACAATCTTTATTGTGCTTTTTAGACTGATACATTAGTAATGTTGCTTCTTGGCTATCTGTCTCGGATAGAACAGTATTTGTCGAAACAAATTCTATTATTTGGAGTGGTGTTTTGCCAAACAACAAACAAGATTAAAACGTAAAAGAAAAGGAATCCTGTTTAATAAGTGGATGCTATTGAATCAGTCTCGTTTATCTGAAGTCTTAGGACTCAGCAAATTCATCTACGTATACAGTGGTTCCCATTTGTATTGTAGGTATTGAGTACTCTTTCTGTTCACAACATGGCAATTAAATCTTGTTAATTTTTAATTAAAAGAGACAATACCTTTGGGGACCATTGCAGTTCATGAAGAAATTAATTGCTAGACAAATTACTGTACATATTACACAGTGTCAGTTTTCAGAAGAAAAGGCGATAAGTGTTACCATTAATTTTCACATTAATAATCGTGGAGCCAAGTTAGAATCCAGAAGAAGAAGGACATGTTCCAAAGGAGGCCCGGATTTCCCTTAACTTCCTACTAAATGTATGATAATGAGAGATGGAAAATAACTAGAAGCCATCCACACTTCCTATATTCAACTGAAATAGTCACTAATCTCTTTAGTGTTATTGACCTTGATCTAACAATTGACTATACTACTGCTGGGATTGTCAATTTAAACATATTGTTTCTCATACACAACTTTTAAAAGCTCTCTGAAAACCCACCTTTTTCGAGAAGCGTACAGCCTTTCTTCCTAACGACACTTGGCCATCGTTCTACTCAAGCCATCTGAGCGATCAACGACTTCAACAGACCATCCAGACCCTATGAGCTCATCCCCATCTAAGCAGTCCTCTCCCATTGTTTCATTTCCTCCTCAACCACCAACTTAGATTGTAAGCTTGCAAGAACAGGGCCCTCTTCCCCTTTTGTGCCAGTTTGTTATTGTGTTATTTTATATTATCCCAATAATTGTAATTATGCTATGGAATCTACTGGTAATATATAAATACGTGTAACATTATTATATCGTAAACATGTCTATGTTTTAGGTTTCTCTAGAAAATTACTTAAGTTGTCAAGAAGGTTCTCCTTCTTGGGTGATTGTGATTTATTTGGATATAATGCATTTTGTGCATAAACTCCAGAGTTTCTGGGATAATGACATAGCAATTTTCAAGTCACAAGTTCACATAAAATAGATGCAAAATTACAGTTTGCAATTACCAAAGGTTTTGTGATTGTCAATGGATTTTTTTTCTTTCATTTAATTTAATTTCCTACTGACATGGGCAGTAAAATAAAAACAGATGTTACTTTTCCTAAAAACCCCTCATTTAAGTCATTTAACTGTGTGTTAGCACTAACATGGTATGCAAGTTATACAAGTATAAAATAATGAGAAAAATATTTTAAAGCAGAACCATTGCATATATATTAACATTTTACTTGTATTTCACCAATACATTGAATGTTTTAAATTCAAATAACACCAAAATAGCAGAATCTATTCTAAGAAAGTAGCATTAAAATAAGTAGTAAAAAAAAATATTTCATGTATTTCATGTGTATTTATATACAGTAATGTAGATAGCCATGTTAGGGTGCTGTTTTGAATGCATACCATTGTCCAAAATGTCTTGATATGCTGAAGGGAACATACCAAGACATCTTGGACAATGCTATGCTTCCCACTTTGTTGGAACAGTTTAGGGGAAGGCACTTTTCTATTCCAGCATGACTGTACCCCAGTGCAAGAAACAAGGTCCGTAAAGACATGGTTGGATGAGCTTGGTATGGAAGAACTTGACCGGCCCCCACAGAGTCCTGACGTCCACCTTATCGAACACCTTTGCGATGAACTGGAACGGAGATTGCGAGTCAGGTGTCAGGACTCGAGTAAGCAAGTCAGGTAGGAGCCCAGTCGCAGGGCATACCTGAGGCTCAGTTTGTACCGCACGATGCATTATAACTAGAAGGATGATACAAACAGGCAAAATGAAACACACCACAGGCTGATAAGTACAATATGGTTTGTATTGGAGAAGCTGGACGACAGGAAAGTACAGGCGCATCTGGCAGGGCACACGGCATGAGGCCCATCTGGCAGGGCACACAGCAGGAAGCCACTCTATGTAGCTTAACTGGCAGGGGCCCGCTCTGTGTAGCTGGGCTCAGAAAAGCCAGATACAGTATGCAGCAGAGTGGTCAATATCAAGCCGGGTCAGAAGCAGGATGCCAGTAACGATTCAGGACCTGGTACAGAGCCACAGCAATAGGCTGCTAAACGGCAATGCAAAGGGACCCAATGGAGGAGGAAGCAGCTATTTAAAGGGTAGGGTTACACCCAGGTAAGCAGAGGCAGCTGGTCAGCTTGTTATTCTACGCGGTGCTGTGCACAGACAGGCGGCCTCTGGAGGCTGCCGCGGAAGCGACACCTAGAAAACGAATACAAATTCCTGGCTGACAGGGTGGAATCCTGACACCAGGCCATCTCTTTCCACATTACTGCCCGACCTCACAAATGCCTTGATGAAAGGGGAAAATTTCCACAAAAATTCCAAAATCTTGTGGAACACCTTCCCATAACAGTAAATGAGAATGTTGAGTATCCATTACATGTTGCAAGTATATATTTACTTTCATAATTAATCATCAGTTATTACCTATGCCATTCCAATATCCATTGAAAAAACTTTTTTTGTTTTTCCTAACCATAGATATCATTGCAGAATAATCAAAGAACAGAGAACAACACAAAAAAGAAGCGAAATATGATTTGACGGTTTTACCATATGCAAAAATAATGTATTTATAAAGTGATTTAAGTTGTCATCTCATGCAGACAGGAATCTGTAAAGTCAAAATCGGTTAAATACCAAAACATTGTATTTCACATTTACGCAGACATAATTTGCTTTGTTACTTAATATTCTATCAAATCCAAAATAAATGTTTAACTATATTTGCAATGAGATTAGACTCCCACTCAGATCTAGCCTTGTCTCTTGATATGATTTATGATAATGGTAACAAAGAGTGGAAAGAATGTTTATACTGTGTTCTCCATTGAATTACCTGTAGCGTACAATACTGTATACTCATTCCACTTTTAGTGTTCTTGTGCTAATCTTTAACTGTAGCTTCGTATCGGAGATAATTAGGTTAGTCAAACTTCACCCAACACAGCTTACGGTAAAGAAAAGTGGTTTAACAGACCATAATGTGTGAGTTAAACACGTACCAGAAAAAAATCACAAGACATTTTGGGCAAACAATGCATCTAAATTGTACATTTGGAAGCTGATCCACAAATTCAACATTGATTCCTCCGTGAGGTGCTATAGGGATGGGGATCTGGTGATTTTATTATGCGATTTCTGAGATATTAGACAGGTATATGAAGAAGATTGGGATAATAACCAGTGTCCACATCTTTAACTATGAACGCTGGGATCGCCAGGGGCGGCTGCTACTGACCGCTGGGTTCCCCAGCGATCCGTAGCAGCCACTCCTCCTCAATTTCGTGCACGTGATCGCTTTGCAGCGAATCACGAGCACGGAATTTAAATATTTTAAAAAAAACTGGGGTCTTCAAGGGAAGACGCCGTTTGCCAACGCCGGTCCTGAAGGGGTTAAGGGTAGCTTATAAAAACACTTTCTGTAGTGCAGCAGAGAAGCTGATCTGCAGCTCATCCAACCGGCAGCCATGTTCCTCCTTTCTCAGTTACACTATTAATTGTATATTGTTGATCCAGTGAGAAATCAGATTGTCATGTTTGGAGTCGTGAGTTTTCCTTGTTTTTTGAGCCACAAATAGAAATCGCTTCATTGTGGATTTTTGTTTTCCCTTCTGGATCAACAGCAAAGTTGAACTTGATGGACATGTGCCTTTTTATTAACCTAAATTACTATGTTACTGTGTTTGTAGACATTTGTATTTTCTGACTAGAGTTTCTTTCTTTAGCATGATTTAACATTATGCAATTTAACCCCTTCTTATGTATGTCTACCCTTTGATAAATTGTGTGCTGTCATATTTATGTGCTTTGTGTGAATTATACCTGTATATGCTGGGAGTAAAAATTTATTGTGTGCTACTGTTACTGTTTGGTGTTGCTTTTAAAGATAAATGAATGGTGGATAATTCCATTTTTTTAGGTTTTATTTTGTACTTTTTGTAGTTTCTACTATTTGATGTGAAAATGTTCTGACCCACAACATGCAAAGGATTTTTAGTTTCCAAATGACCCTATGAGGCCAGTATTTATAAGAAAATCTAGGTATCACTTGTTTAGTTCATTGTAGTCACTAGAACAGTAGAACTAGTTCCAATGAGTATATGAACAGAATCACAAGGAAGGATACAGCTTATATGTTCTTATTCTGTCTGATAAAACTATCCTAAATATATTAATCGTGGCCACCAATACCAGCATTAAACATGTTTAGAACTTCTTAATGGTTTCTTACAAAGAGTTATTGCTACTACTTTTTTAACAGTAATATAACATAAGAAAAACTATATGCATTTCGTAGACATTCTAAAAGGTCTGCTAAAAGTACTTTTGTTCAAGTATCTTCTAAAATTTTCTAGTAAGACAAACCACTATTTTTTATGGAAAATGTTAAAAAAGCAAAATATATTTGATTATCGGTCACAGATGAAACCACTGTGCATTTTCTTATTCTAGTTACTTAGAGAGACTATAAGTACTGTCTTAATGTCCTATCTGACCTTTCTTGACATCACATTTAAGATAAAAATGCTTTGCCTCTTAACTATGACTTCTTCCCATGATGCATGCGAGTAATGCACACAAAACACAATGTTCTAATTAAATGCTAAAGTAAGGTCGATGCATCAGTAACTTTATTTTGTCTTAACATCTAAGTGGATATTTCTGGAAGATTGTTGTAGCATTTTTATAAATATTGTGACGGATCGTCCTGTGCCCCAGACTGGACACATCCGCCCGTCAGCTCCTTCCCTCTCCCAGTAAGCGGACGCGCTGTGGCTGTCCGAAGAAAGCAGTCACAGACCAGCACTTCCCTCAATCATGAGACAGGACTTCATGCTTTGAGGTTAAAAACAGAACTCTCTTTATTACAAACACACAGAACTTATATACAATCTCCATTCACTGTGCACTGAACCCAACCCCAATCCTATCAGCCACATCCCATCACAAATCCCATCAGCCACATCCCCTCACAAATCCCATCGGTATACAGGGGATGTATCAGGTGAGGGGATTAAGGGATACAATGGGTTCCCCCACCTGTGTTATCCCCCCTGTAGTGCGGGTGCCGTCTGGGCAGATAGGGCTGTGACGGCTGATTAAGAGCCCCAGCCAGATTATAGGATCGTCTCTTTGAAGGCTGGAGCTGAATCCACATTCAAACCGGGTACACATAAATATAATAATAATAATAACAGTGAAGATCAGACAGGGTTCTTCACATTACTCCCCTCTTGTGCAAACATCCGGCAGACACAGCCAGATCCCTAACGGATCGGCTTGGGGATGACCGGACCTCTACTGTCTCTAGTCCTGCGGGGTAGGGAGAGCGGGCGTGCGGCCTCTGGGGCACCCTGGCAGCCCCATGTCAGTCATCCAGGCTCCTAGGCCTGGTCCGTAGTCAAAGGGTAAGAGGCCAGCCCAGAAGCCTCTCCAGTGGGCAGCCCTCTTTAGTCTCCTCTGCAGGCATGGAAGACCTTTCTCCAGGGCTTCCTTTCCCCTCTGGGCCCTCAGCCCAGACTCGGCTCCCTCCCAACCTGATGGAACCCTCCCATGGTTACCCTGACTACGGGCTTGTCCCGAGTCAGCTCCACATTCCCCCACCCAAACAACAAGAGCCCACTCCAAAGCAGCAGCAGTTTCACTTACCCCTACCTGGCTCTCCGAGCTGGGGCTCGTTTTGCCCACTAGACCATGCCGCTGGGGAGGAGTGCCGGTTGCCCTTCCTCCCATAATTGGTGACAGCCGCTGGGGAGGGTCGCCGCCTGCGCCCCCTCCCGGATGCTCGTGCTGGGGAGAGCCAGATAATGGGGGTGTAAGCAGTGCAGGGCAGAGGTCAGCGACTCTCTGCCCGGTTGCCAGTGCTTCTGCTGGTGCAGGGAACGGTGCTGGGCAGAGAACAGCGTCACTCTGCCTTGTGGCCAGCTCTTCCGCTGGTGGTTCCCTGCTAGCAGGTGGGGACCCTTCGCTGTGGGGGGGGCAGAGGCCAGCACTCTGCCCTGTTGCCGGCGTTTCAGCCACAGCGAGGATTGCTGGTGCAGGACAGAGGTCAGCGACTCTCTCTCCGGGTGCCAGCACTTCTGGTTGGTCCTCGTTAGCCGGCGGGAACACTGTGCTGGGGGATGAGCAGAGGCCAGCAGCACTCTGCCCCGTGGCCGGCTCTTCTGCCGGTCTGGCATTTTGCGGTGCTGGGCAGAGGATCGCGTCGCACTGCCCTGGTGGGTCCCTGCTAGCAGGCAGGGACCTTTCACTGTGGGGCGGGCAGAGGCCAGCGGCACTCTGCCCCGCTGCTGGCACTTCAGCCGGAGTAGGAGGGGCGCATGGTGCTGGGCAGAGAACAGCGTCCCTCTGCCCTGTTGTCGGCGCTTCTGCCGCCTCTAGTGGAAACCCATAGAACGCGGCCTCAAATTCCGGCGACTGCATGCGGTCCATAATCGCCCGGAAGACTTCCTCCCAAAAGTGATTGCCCACTTTCACCTCTTCGGGCTCTGGCTGCAATGCCAGGGGCAGAGTGGCTGAACCTTCAAGTCCGGAGGCTTGCCAATTACAGTGAGCGGCCTCCGGAGCTTGCTCTGTAACATTGGTCGGCTCACACTGCATGGCGTAGCTCCCCTCGAATAGCGCCACGTATTCTGCCTCGAGGCACCATTCTCTGTCTATTAGTCTCTCAAGGTCTTGGCTGAGTTCACTTGTTGCAGTGGGCGGCAGGGCTCTCTGGCGCTTGTCATTAAT
>VKOC01019288.1:0-47366 GCA_009364415.1 Spea multiplicata | reverse complement strand
GAGTCTAGACCTCTGATGAAGCTCTGAGGAGCGAAACATGTCAGAGGGGCTATTTGTTTGAGGTTTTACTGGTCATAATTCTATTATTCTTGTTGTTAGGACTGCAGCCATCAATAGTATATATGATGTGATACTATTAGTGTTATACGATTGTGGGCATATGCCGTCATGTCACAGTGACGTGTACCTTTTACGGTTGTTCTGTCCCCACATGAAGGCGAATGAAGGTGTAACTGGTAGTGGCTGTGTGACTTTCCTACCTTCGTGTCCAAGCAGTGGAGCAGACAGGACCGGCAAAAAGCTCAGGCTAGATGGATACACGTAGACACGGTGATTTGGATCAATGTGGGTTTATTTGACACAAGTCAAATACAAACAATGATACTGAAACCTTGGTGTTGTCTGTTAATATCTTTCCTAAAGCTATCTGCTGGTCAAAAAACTGATGCCTTACGTGCCCGAGTGATGAATGTCCAGTCACACAGAAAGCAGATCCCTCAGACAAGGGTTGCAGGAAGTGACAAGGACCCAGGCTCCTCAAAACACGCCCAGAAAAGGAAAACTTTATTAACAAGAGCAGAGGCGTGCAGCATACAAATTCTGGCCAGCAGATTGCAGTAAAACAACAATACATATAAACAATTTGGTGGACAGAGGACAGCACACTCCCCGTCTGAAATTCCTGAGGGAATTTCACTATGACTAATGTCCAAAAAATATATGGAACAAACATGTTAAAATAAAACAGGAAACATTACAACATAGTCCTGTTTCAAACTCGGAATGGAGAAGATCCATAAAATTCAAGTTCAGTTCTGTTCATCCTGCAGATAGGCAACCGCTGCTATGGCTTCCGTGGAGGCGTCTGAGAACACGTGGAGTTCTTTCTTTACGTCAGAGGTAGATGAGGTTTTGACATAGCATCTCGGGATGTGGATCTCATCCAAGGCACAGAAACATTGTTTCCAGGCTTCCCATTTTTGCTCTTTATCAGAAGGACGTGGGGTATCCCAATCCTTGGCAGTTTCAGAAAGCTGTCTCAGTAGAGAACTACCTTGTATGGTGATGGGCGCTACAAATCCCAGCGGATCAAATAGGCTATTCACCACTGATAGGACACCACGTTTTGTGAATGGCTTGTCTGCACAACTTATTTGAAAACCGAAGGAGTCGGCCGAGAGATCCCACCTGAGGCCCAAGCTCCTCTGCACAGGTGGACTGTCCAGTCCCAGGTTAATGTCCTTGAATCCAGGTGCATGATCACCTGACTCGAAGGCTCTCATTACGGCCAGGCTGTTTGAAGCAATTTTGTGTAGTCTAAGTTTGGCTTGGTACAACATTCTTTGAGTCCTCTTTAGCAGACTGATAGCCGCTTCTTCAGTTGGTAGTGATTTGAGTCCGTCATCTACGTAGAAGTCTTTTTCTACAAAGTCTCTCGCGTCTGCACCATACTCAGACTCTCCTTCTAACGCAGTTCTCCGAAGGCCGTAAGTTGCTACAGCAGGTGAAGGGCTGTTTCCAAATACATGCACCCTCATTCGATACTCCACCATCTTTGCGTTGGTGTCATTGTCCTTGTACCACAGAAACCTGAGGAAATTCCGGTGGTCCTCTCTGACTACGAAACAGTGGAACATCTGTTCAATGTCGGCAGTGATGGCAACAGGCTCTTTCCTGAACCTCATCAGCACTCCTACTAAGTTATTTGTCAGATTGGGACCTGTGAGAAGAACATCATTTAGAGATACACCTTGATGTTTGGCGCTTGAATCGAAAACAACCCTAATTTGATTAGGTTTCCGTGGATGATACACTCCGAATGAAGGCAAGTACCAGCACTCTTCGTTCTTCCTTAAGGATGGAGCTCTTTCTGCATGGTTGTTACTGAATATTTTATCCATAAAGGCGACAATGTGTTTTCTCATTTCAGGCTTCCTGTTCATGGTACGCTGAAGAGAGTTAAATCTAGACACAGCTTGTTCCAGATTGTTAGGGAGTCTTAGCCTGGTAGCTCGGAAGGGTAATGGAGAAACCCAGTGATTGGTTTCGTCTTTAAAGGACTCGCTGTCCATTATCTTGACAAATTCTCTGTCCTCTACTGACAAGGCTACTTTATCGTCGTTCTTGGTTGTGTGAAAGACTGATCTCCCCAAGTCGTCGGCAAGGAAGGGAGAAATGATGTCAGGTTGCTGTATGAGGTCTGGAGACTTCTCTTTAACCTCATAGTGATGAGGACACGGCTTAATGCTAGTTGCGCGTCCATCTACACGCACGTAAGTCTTGAAGGAGTCAATTCCTGGTTGATCTAAGCATACGTTCCCTATGACTACCCATCCCAAGTCCAGTCTCTGGGCGTATGGCGCATAGTCGGGACCATTACATTGTTGACGCACCTTGTGTACCCTTAGATCGTCTCTGCCGAGCAGAAGTAGAATCTCGGCGTTGATGTCCATAGGTGGGATAAGGCTGACTATGTGCCTTAGGTGTGGTTGGTGAAATGCAGCTTCAGGGGTAGGAATCTCATCCCTATGGTTGGGTATTTGGTCGCATTCGATCAGCGTCGGTAGGGGTATTTCGGTATCCCCATTGATAGGAGAAGCAATGAATCCTTGTGCCCTTCTGCCGCTAGTCTCTATGCGGCCCGAGCAGGTGTTTAAGGTGTAGGGTTCTGATGGTCCTTTGATTCCAAAAGTTTCAAAGAATTTAGGTCCCGCTAGGGACCGGTTACTTTGGTCGTCGATGATGGCATACATTCTTACTGCCTTCTCTGGTTGTCCGTCTGGGTAAACCTTGATTAGGCATAGTCGGGCACAACATTTCTCACTCTGACTCTCCCCACATACTTCCAAGCATGAGCAGGAAACAGCTGTGGTGGTGTTGGCGTGATTCTGGGGCTCCCCGCCATGACTTGGAGCGGGACTAATGGCAGCTGCAGCCGGTGAGTCTCTGGCGAGTGGGGTTGGATGCATAGCTGAGGCATGTCTTTCGCTATGACACTCTTCACACTTGATAGCAGATTTACAGTCCTTAGCCATGTGCTCCACTGAAGCGCAGCATCTGAAACATACCCCAAGCTCGGTGAGGACTTTCTTGCGCTCCTGTATGGTTTTGGATCTAAACCCTCTGCATTTGTTCAATGAGTGTGGTTTTTTATGAATGGGACATTCACGATTGAAGGACTTGTCTCCTAATGAGGTAGTGTACTGTTTTCCCGTGGGTACTGCAGGTGATGGTAGGTTAGTCTTTCTGACGCTCACGCTGCTCTTAAAGTCTCTGTGTTTATGCATGACACTTTCATACCTTGATGATGACGTCGCTGAGGCTATAGTGTTGGACTCCAGGAAGTCAAGGCTGGGGTCATTCCTCATTTGGGACTGTTCATCGATGAACTTACAGAAATGAATAAATGGGGGAAAGGTGACATCATGGGCTCTTTTGTACCTTGAGACTGACGCTGCCCACTTCTCTTGCAGACTGTATGGTAGCTTTACAACAATTGGGTTCACTCCATGCGCTGTATCCAGGTAGCACAGCCCAGTCAAACGAGGGTCTCTTTTGGCTAGCTCCAGTTCCATGAGCAGATCACTTAAGTCCTGAAGCTTATGGACTTCCTTAAGATTAATCTTTGGGATGTTTTGCAGTCTCTGGAATAGGGCCTTCTCTATCGCTTCTGCACTACCAAAAGTACGTTCAAGTCTCTGCCAGGCGGCAGCGAGACCTGCTTCTGCTTGTCCCACATAGACAGTTCTGAGGCTCTTGATACGATTTGTAGAGCCTGGGCCCAACCATTTGATCATGAGGTCAAGTTCTTGCTCTACGGTTAGGTTGAGGTTGGCAATGGCGGCTTTGAAGGTTGCTTTCCAGGCTCTATAGCTCTCTGCACGGTCATCGAACTTTGAAAGACTGGTGTTGATTAGCTCTCTGCTCACCATAAACCTGGCAAACTCAGACATATCTGATTTCTCACTGCTTGTCGCCATGACAACTTGTGATGCCCCTGGGGCGTATGGGCTGCTTGGCGTGAAAGGGTGAGATGCTACCGGGTAGAATGATGTTGCTGCAGGGTTGAGCTGTGGTTTAGTCTCTGTAAATTCTGATGACTGCTGCTTGAGCTGTGGAGGTAGGCCAGAAAACACCTGATAGCCATCTTGCTGTAATAACTGTCCATGAGAGGGCACATCCGGGTGACGGTTATTAGCTTGCTCGGGTGCTGTGGGTGGCACTAGCACCATAGGTAAAGCTGGTTCGGAGGTTTCAGTGTTGTCGGCTTGTACAGTACTGGAAATAGGGAGTGGCACGGGTAACTGTTTCAGCACATAGTCACTGGTGCGATCGACTGGATCGTCCATTTCCTGTGGTAGTGAGCAGACTGGATCAAGACCTTGGCTCAATGCTTGCTCAAGTATTCTTACTTCGGCTAACGCAATTTCCTCATCCATCTCTGATTCAAAAATCTTTATCCGAGCCTCTGCTTCTGCTTCTACCCTCTTGGCCTCTGCTTCTGCCCCAGCCCTCTTGGCCTCTGCTTCTGCCTTTGCAAGAGCTGTTTTCTCAATGAAGGTACGTCTCGCCTTGGATTGTTCTGCATTTATGCGGGCCTCTAGTATTCTGTCACTCATGGCTGAGCTTCTAGAGCGCGATGATCTGTATGACTGAGAGGAATGTTTAGATGAATTTGATCTGTGTGATCTAGTTTCCTGCATATGAGAGATATGGAGTTCCGCTTTATCTTTAACATCCTGCACCATGGCGTCTCTTTCTCTGTCTACTGATTCTGCTTTGCTCAGTTCTGATGAGGCTTCATCGATATTAGAGTCTTTTAGAAAGGTTATATACCTTGTGGATAGTCCCTTGTATCTTTCATAAGCTGTGTTCAGCCGTCCAACGGCGACTTGTAACCTGGCAGCACCACCTGAGGAGGATTTAAGTCCTGACATGAGGGAGGAAACCCGTTCCCATTGCTCTTCCAGGTTATCACATAGCTCATCTTTCATGGTGTGATAGTTTTCAATGACCTTTATCGTCGGTTTAAGAGAACGTCTCGGTCGTGTGTCTTGGTCTGCTGGAAGCGTGGCTTCTGCTTCCTGCTCTTCATAATTATCATTATCAGGTTGCATTTGCTTTGTTTTATCACTTGGGAACTGAGCAAGGTCCTTTTCGGCCATTTTGATTTAAGGTGCGCTATCTCTTTAAGAAAATAAACCTTTGAATTGGGGGCTGAAAATCGCTGCACAGTTCCTATAGGGCACCTAATAAGCTTCCTAAGGTGTTTTGAGTGAATTGCTGGGCTTTTGGAGTTGTGGAGGACTTCCAGGCGAGGGAGTAGATACTGCGGACGCACGTTGATTCCCCTAGGCTTGTCCAGACATGTTCAGTGGCTGGGCAGATTTTCTGCACGTGAGCCTGTTGCTAGGGAGATTCCTGAGTGTGGTACTGGTCACTAAGGCAGTTTTTTGACTGTTCTGTCCCCACATGAAGGCGAATGAAGGTGTAACTGGTAGTGGCTGTGTGACTTTCCTACCTTCGTGTCCAAGCAGTGGAGCAGACAGGACCGGCAAAAAGCTCAGGCTAGATGGATACACGTAGACACGGTGATTTGGATCAATGTGGGTTTATTTGACACAAGTCAAATACAAACAATGATACTGAAACCTTGGTGTTGTCTGTTAATATCTTTCCTAAAGCTATCTGCTGGTCAAAAAACTGATGCCTTACGTGCCCGAGTGATGAATGTCCAGTCACACAGAAAGCAGATCCCTCAGACAAGGGTTGCAGGAAGTGACAAGGACCCAGGCTCCTCAAAACACGCCCAGAAAAGGAAAACTTTATTAACAAGAGCAGAGGCGTGCAGCATACAAATTCTGGCCAGCAGATTGCAGTAAAACAACAATACATATAAACAATTTGGTGGACAGAGGACAGCACAACGGTAGGACTGGTGACACTGGTGTTTTTAAACATCTTTTTTGGTTATACCTTTTAACAAACACGTTAATAAAAGTGATGTTTTAGGGTAGGGTAATAATAAGGGTATTTTTGATCCCGGGAACGAGATTGGTTGGTTGTAGTTGTAACTTACCCTTGTCCTCGCTGGGGCATTATTTTGAAGCCTGGACTCTGTAACATCCAAAACGGAGGACAACAAGTTTGCCTTTCTTTTATCCATTAAAATTATTGTTTTTATCTACTCCCCTCCGCTGCCTATCTTCTTTATCTACAAGTACCGGTGTGGGATAAAGAAACTCCTAAGGAGATCATCATACTCTATGTATTGGCATATTTATGCCCTTTAAATTGTAAGGGTCCGATCTGCTTAATAGCACTACTTTGATATACTACACCATTTTTATTTTTTTTTCTCTTCCATTTATATATGAGGAATATCTTCGGACATATTACTTTTGTGTTGCACATATAATTTACTCACTTATTATTTGGGTGCGCAGACACTTGTGTGGTTTAGATTAGCTGACAGTACTTTCAAATGGAGCTCAATTCCTAGTGGATTTAATGGGAGTGCCATTGGCCTACCCTGGAAATGCTTTTCATACCCATTTTAGCCCTGGAAGGATGCAGTTAACTTTTAGTAGGAGCAGCCAAACGGGGGACAGGAAACTCCTGAATAGGCTGAAAATGAAAGCGCTGATTTGCATGTAGTAAGTTGTCTTGGGACTCTAATCTGTATTTTACATGGAAATAAAGATGTTACAGGCAGCTGTACTTGGCCATCTGCCCCCTGCCCATTTCAGGCTTTTATGTGCCCTTTTCAAGGTTATTTTGGGTTAGCATCACTCTATCACGGCCCTTTCCCTCATCCCATCGGGAGATGTTCCCGGCTATGTCCCTGTACCCAATGGTATTTTTAGATGAACAGTTTGCAAGGCTGATAGGCTCCTTTATTTCCCATCCTTTAAGATTCAATGTTTGTAGTTTTATTACCATTTGGATGTCTTTATAAAGAAAAGTACAGATGGTATTATAATACATTCAGGGCTTAAAAGTAAATATGTTTTAAAGTATTCCAAATTTCCTAGTTATTTTAAACAAAATTATCTTAATATGTAGATGATTAAGTAATCAGCTAAATGGCTTAATAGGAAATTGCATATTACAATACATAACTGAATGGAATTACATGCAAATCCAAAGGTTTTTGAAAATAATGAAGAACATCGTGAAAGAAGGAGATAACTAGATCAATATGTAAAAATGCGGTAATCACTCACTCAATTGTTGTAATGGGACATTTCACTGCAAGGTACCTGGTTGCATACAATTCACATCCTTTACCTGCGGATCAAGGGAATTGTTCAGGGACATATGGAGACTTGGAGAGCTGCTTGTTGGCTACCAGTGTCTTAGTAAATAACATATCAGTCTTGAAAAGGGGACATTGGGAACATCATCTGGTGAAACTCAAGAGCTCAGAAGAAATAATTGTCTTGTTTTCTGCATAGATCCAGTCCTGCATAAGTCCCAGGTATGCATCATGTGAGCAAATGACATTGGCACTTATGTCTAGCTCATAATCTATTTAATAATAATATTTATTTTTTAACAGAATGATTTAGGAGGGTATAAGGCTATAAACAGCCATATCCTTTTACTTATATTGTTTGGATTTCTCATAGATGATTTATTTCACATTCATGCACTCATCTATTTGGCAAATATTCATTTTTAGTATCTCCTTCTATATCCAGTATCTAGTGTGTGGCGAATTGTGTATAAAAAGGAAAGGGAAGATTTTCCTGCTTAACGTCTAAAAGCCATTACTCAGGGAGACTGACTGATTTATAGAACTGGTTGTATGTATTTATTTCTTCCGGTCTTGGTGGTAATGTGTATTTTTGTCAATGACATTGTGATTTAGTAACTTGTACTTTTTCTTTTATTGGTTTATATATTGCTTAAGTGACCTTTTTTATACTTTCCTTTTTAATATAAGTTCTACAGAATGTGTGGAGCCACAGACTGATCCCAGAACCAAAGGAAGCATTCCACTGCAAAAAAAATGTTTCCTCATATAACTGGCATTGGTCTCCAAGAAGGAGACCACCAATGTGGCTGAGAATCTTAACACTGATTCAGGTAGGTGAGTTGATGATAAGTAGGCTTCCTTTGTCTCAGAACTCTGAGTGACCATGTTACAGAACCGTTAATGAGATGTGATTCTTGCATAAACAATAAAGCTGACTAAAGATTATGTAGCACTAACAGATTAAATTCAAATTAATGAACCAATTTTTTTTTTATTAAATTGTATCATAACTCACTCATTATTGCAATGAGGAGGAGGGACCACAGGGTTTTTAAATTGTTTTCAGCACATGTGGAACCTTTAAAGTTTCATGGCCAAATAAAGATTTAGCACTGGGATTCAAATCCATGGGTTTGTCCAGGTAGAGCAGTGTAATCTACATTGGGGATATTTGATATTAGATGGGCTTCTATCTTGGAGTTGATCAAAATTACAAACCTCAAAAGAAAAATAGAGGATGCAATAACACATATAAAATAAATATCACAGCAGAGGTATACCCCAAAATGTATTAGAAGAGGTCCCCATATAAAGAAGAGGGATGTGGTGTGACATGGGGTATAATGTCAGTTTATGAATACATTTTCCCTAAAGAATAAAGAATAAGTATGGGACTGGGAAGAGTAGATGAGCCAGATGTTTCCTATATGCCTTCATTATCTATGTGTCTGTACCACATAAGAGGATACAGGACACCACATAAAGTGTTTAAACATGGAACAACATAAATGTTGTACAGGCCACCCACTAAAAGAAACATTTTCTCATCACTGATTCAAGAGGAAAAGGATAGCAAAAAACAGCCTCCCTTTGTTTATTTCATATTATGCATTATATAATAACAAAGTAAGAGACATTTGGGATAGAGACAGTGGAATTCAACTAGTTGATTATAAAGGATTCAATTAAAACTGTGCTTTCAGGGTATGTAAAGGAATCCGTTCATCCAATTAGGAAAACAGAGCTGTTGTTGATCCTGCATTGAATTTGTTTAATGAATTGAAACTCCATATATTGATACATGTAACTAGAATTAAAGTGCTTCCATTCCTTTTTCAAGATTTCTGGTTTTGTATATTTTCATAGGGTGCAGTTACAGCACAGTTTAAGGGTTTAAGAATCATAACTCAATGGCAAAGTACAGAAATCCACGACAGATTACTCCACTGCTTCCCACTGGTCTATAAAACCCTGTGGATTATAGTACTTATTCTTATTTCTACTGATATTCAGTCATGGTGTTTATTCTGAAATCAGATCTAAAATATATGGTAAAGAGCCATATGTGTGTAGAAATTCATAAAGGAATATTATTGAACAATAATAATTTTTTTGAGCTGAGGCAGTCAAATATTAGACCCCCACCATTACTGGACTGTAACTCCCACAGACATTTGCCCCTTATTGAAGCCATGCAGTCAGTCAAGTTCATGTTTAATTTCCCTATCATGCTAACAGTCAATAAACAACAAATCTATGAGTTGTGTGTGAGGGCATGCAATTTTAAATGTTGCAAGCTTTAAAGAAGAACATGCGAGGACATGCAAGTTTAGTGTGAAGATGCATGCCCTTATCTAAAACACACAAAAATTACCTCCCACCACAAATACATTGACAAAATAAAGGTAACAATTTAATATCAAGCAATGGAAGGGGATGTGAGTCTGGGGTAATAAAAGAAACCTGTGGGGTAGAGCAACATACCGCATGCCTGGACCCTGCTATGGGGGATGGGTGGATAAATATTCTAAAAAAAACCTGTAGGAGACAGGAGACTGCAAACCCTGCTCTTCTCTTCTCACAGCTCCTTCCCAAGTTAAAAATTTTTTTTTACCCGTTCTAGCCCCATCCACTGGTATAATAGGAGTTACAATGCACTAAATTAAATTGAAATTTAGGACTGCTGACAGCTACTTCCTAAGGATCTGTACAAACAAATTTATCAGCTTATTGTAGATGGCCCATCCCTTTGAGATAGACTAGCTAAGAATTGTACCATTTACCAAGTCCCCAGATATGGCGATAATTTGTCTTTATAAGTGGGTGGGACAGGCAGTATTCTTTTTAATACTGCCCTGTACTGAGTAATGCATGGAAGTCTACTGCTGGGTTCGCTATACTTTGGACATTTCCTGTCACATGCCTTACATCATTTTGCCTAGTTTTTCTTTGCATAATTGTATTCTGACTACAGCATCCAGCCTTCATTTATTTAATTTAAACCATCCTTGTAATATCCTAAGGCTTTTTTTACAATGTTTCTTTTTGTTTGAAAGATCTCACTATCTTCAAACACAAATGAAAGGTTTTGTTTCCTAAGCTTTAAATCATTTTAGTTTATTTTCTTTTTATAGTTGTTCTTCATCAGATATGTCTTTTTAGTTTAGTGGCTAAAGAAACCTCGGCTTTGTGCAGACTTGGATCATTAACATGCTGTAGGCCAGATAATTTGTAACACATTCTAAAGCAATATTATGTTATATATAAGGCAGATCATAGACGGAATTTCACCTAAGGCAAACAACACATCTAGCCCTCTCCGCAGTCTATTGATGTTATATATATATATATATATATATATATATATATATCAGAAGCATTTCTGGGCCAAAGACTGGTGCAATCACCATAGAAAGCACTGGAATGCTGCTACTGGTTGTTCCACTTTTAATCTTGCACCAGAATTGTATCGCCATTTATTTATGTTGTCATTTTTTATGTATTTTTTTATTTTATATAAAACTATGTATCTCGATTAATTTCTATAAAGCCAAAGTTCCTCGATTAGCATGGGATTATGAAATCATAGCACTGATTTGCCTTTCATCATTGATCTTTATGTAGGATCATAAGAAGACAATGTCATAGACATTTGGGCTGAAATATAAAATAATCTGCTACTAAATCTATTTGATTTTAACATTATTATTATTATTATTATTATTATTGAATAATAATTAAACTTATTTGTTGCAAAGGGAATCAACCTTTGGTTAGGTGTCAAAGACAACTGCAAAGGAATTCTTGATGTTGTGGAATGACAATTTTGGAGAGGCAGACTGGGCTGGAGGGAGGCATACTGATGGGCCAGTTGGCTGCTGCCTCACTCCATTGATCAACCCCTTTGAACACAAAGGTACTGGCTAATAGAGGTGAGTGCAGCTGACAACAAAGCCCTCTCCACCAGTGCCTGCTCATTCTCAAGATATGATGGCAGCAACACAGTTTATGCTTAGGAAGCGATTCTGATCGCTTCCTAAGCTGTTTTAGCCAGGCGCCGCCGCGATCTTTGATGATCGGTGCGGCGGCGGCCATTTTTCTTCCGGGGGAGCTTTCCTCCCCGGATCCACCGTCAGCCTCACTTGTGATGCTTCCGTGGATGCTGCAAAGCCGCCGATCGCTGCGAAAATGCTGCTATTTAACAGCCTGTACATGTACGGGCATTGTCGTTATCACGGTGCACGGCAACCCCGTACATGTACGTGGATTGTCGTTAAGGGGTTAAACACTCATCTACAGACACAGACAAGCCAGAAATCTCATGGTAAACATGCATGGGACAGATATAAAGCTATACTGAATCCTAGATAAGACCAAGACTGAATGGTTCTTATCTGCCATAAAATTTCTATTGTGGGTGTTGCTCTAGAACATGAAGATTGTTGACTTAGCGATCCACTGTGGCCTTACACATTTCACCAGCACCAACGAAGGAAAAGCACAATACCTTGGGGTTCTTATTAAAAGAAAATGATAGGGTTTTCTTTCACTTTAAATATTAGTTTGATTTTTTTCTCATACAGAGGTACCTGCTTTACAGTTTGAATATGTGACCATCTAACATAAACCCCTTGCCTGCTTTTTCATGCACACTATTACATATTGTCAGATGATTTGTGGCAGAACATTTTAATTAGCATTACTTTAATGTTTCCCAGAAATTGTCAATAACATCAAAACCCAAGTGATAGAAATTGATTATACTGAATAAAAGTACTCAACAACATGGCCTACACCTATGCGTAAAAAAGGCTTGATGATTGCAGGGTGTGTTAAAGGGACATTACAGCCATATTTTGCATATTTAATGCATATGCAAGCTAAGTAGTCTCTTTACATTTTCCACAGAATGCCCCATATGCATTTGCCCCTTCCGCTACGGGCAAATGCTACGGGCGAAAGTATGTTCTTTTATTTATATGGGAACTGCAGCTTTTACATCAGGTAAGTCCTTTTTTCTTTGATTTGGAAGAAGGCATATTAAAGTACTTTCAAAATGCTTTAACATGCATTCTCTTTAGTGGTTTGTTGGGGACAGTAAGCTGTCCAGTTAATCCATATAACACTATAACATCATCTTATTATCATTATTATTATTATTACATTCATCTTTGTTGTCTTTATTTTACTATTATTATGTTATTGCTAATTATATCAGTCTTCCTGGAATTCTTAAAATAATAACTTTATATTTTTTGATAATTCTGTAGACTTCAAGCTGGCGTCTAATAGTTCTATATCTTCAGAATGATCAAATATTAAGAACTGTCCTAAGATATATGCTTTATGATATTTTTTCGGAAATTGGTTAGTTACTGGGAAATGAGTTTTTAAATATGTTGTAAAAACGGAATATTATCAAGAATGTATATGAGAGAGCCTTTCTTAACTGCATATGAATAAAACAGAGTGGTAGTTACATTATACAATATATCCAGGGAGCCTTTTGTTGTAATGCAATGACCCTCCTCTTAAAAAAGTCACTTCATCTACTTTTGGTAAATTAAAACTGTAAGCCGTATTCTTTACAAACCTGGACAAATGAAATGCATGAAAAGAAGTAAGATCGAAGGGTAAGTGCATGATTTTGAATAGTCATATGAAAACTTATTTTAATAAAATGAGAAAAAAGATGCCGCAAGCCAAAAAAAGGTGACTGCACAGGAAAATGTAAAAAGGATTATTTTAATATTTTATGTTACAAAGCCAATGCATTATAAACGGGTCAGATTCTATATAGTATATCTTTTAATTAACAGTGACCTTAGCTCTATTAAAATATGCAAAAGACAAGCCATTGTCCTTTTTCTTTTTTAAAAGTACATAAGCAGAACTAAGTAAAGATGCATTTCATACTGTAACTCATTACGTGACTTTTCATACATAACTACGCTATAGATCTGGTAAAATACCAAAATAGGTATACACAAAACAGCCAACACTATTTTAAATACTTTTTTCTCTCTTTATTTCTTAACGTCTTTCCATACAGAAACATAAGAAGGTTATATTGTAGGAAATATTTGCTATTTAACTTTTGTATTAAGTATTTGAATCCAGTGAATCCTAAATAATTAAGTCATACAACAAAACCAATACAACAATAACATAAACAATAAACTCTAGTGCAGTATAACCATCATAACTTTAAGCTTGTTCCCTCATCCAAAACCAGACTGGAAATGTCCTTGGAAATATGTATACATTGAAGAGTAACAGGCGGTGTTCTACCTATAGCTCTATTTTATTACTGGTTAGCATGTAGAAACAATGTCTTCATTTGTCATGCTAACACTTCTATTTGTGATATTATAAAATGTTGAAAAAAATTAAAACATTCTCTTGTTTGTATTCATTCACGGCATTCTAAATATGAATAAAATAATTTTTGTGGAAAAGCTACATATTTGGGGCTCCTATTTGATCAATAAATGCAATGTTTTTCTCCCGGCTGCTAGAACGATATGTAACAATTATGGTTGATGCTTTTGGATCCCAGTATTTGCCCCCAAATAAACATACTTACTTATCTAACTATATTCAATATTTTACATAATTTTCAACATATTTCCAGGAGGTTTGGATTTTGGGCCAAGACCATAAACAATGGAATATTAATCTATAGGGGTTCCAACCATCGGTTGTGCCGAGATCAAAACCCCAAGGGCCAATTTTGCATTTTGGAGTCTAAGGCCACAGCTTTACATGTGTCCCTCACATTAAAAATATCTGCCATGAACCATGTCGATGCCTATCCCTGATAAACCATCACATGCATGATGTGAACGGCCACACAGCAGCTGCGGTTGTTACCAAAAAAAATCAAAACACAGCAAAATTCATCATCTATTCAGTTAATATAGCTGTGAGAAATGGGATGAAACCTTTACATACTTGGACTTATTATTCTCAGCTTTCCCTGTTTCTGAGTATAATAAATCAAGTAGGTACATTTAATAGCGTTGAAGAGAGGTAGAATTTTGCAAGTTAATACCCAATCATCCAACACTAATAACAAATCCACTCTACTTTGAAGATTTCACAATTAATTCTGCAAATCAATATCAATTACTCACTGCTGCTCTATAACTGGATGAAAAGGCAAAGATATTCATCAAGCAAGTTGGGAAAGCTTAGAACCAGTGCCCTTGTGCCAGTTATCCCCGTATTAGTTTACCCACTGAAACCAGATACCCTTTGACATATCCATGTTTTTGATAAAAAATATAAATGTGCTATACTCAGTTTTTAGCCTAGAGACATGATTCCTGGGCGTTCATTAATCTAATGTCATGTATACCCTGAGCCGTGAGTATCTTACCTTAAAAGTGAATGTGCTACTGCAGCATTATGGGCCTTGGAGAAGAATGTTACATCTTATGTTACAGTGATGTAAAAAACAAAAGAAGAAAAATAAAAAAATTTTTACTTAAAAACACTAATGTCACCTTTTTGTGGTGTAAGTAAAAATGCAACACGAAACAAAATCTCTTATTTTAAGGCTAGATTGACAGGATTTCCCGCATTTGGAACGTAGGCGGTCTTAATGTGTAATATTGAAACAAAAAATAATGTATAGGGTAACACCTTAAACAATATAAAGTAAAAACTATAAAATACCTGAGTTAAATTCTCCCTCCAATCGAATTTTAAAGAGTCATCGTCAAAGCTCTTCTCATAATCTGTAACATCGTTCATCATTCATGAAATCACTTTAGACCTGATCACTTTATGTTAGGGAACCTTTTATTTTGTTATTATGTGCCAGTTTATGTAAAAGAATGTTGAACTGGTGCTACAAACTTATTTACACAGACTCACTTACTGTGACACTGAGTGTGAGAAGAGCAAGCAGAAATTTTCTTTCCATTGGTCAATAAAACAACAAAAAAGTTGTTCTACAAATTTTTATTTTGTTATATGATATATAGTTTGGTCCTTATACCCAGTAACAAAATTAATTTGTATTTTATTTTCCATTAAAAGTAAATCAGTTGGAAAGCAGTAATGGCTAACATGACGAAAAGCAGTAGAAAATGTACGTTCACCCAGGAAAAAATCAGATTAGTTTTGGATCTAAAGCCTTTTCTTTCTATTTCAGGCAAAACCGGATATAGTTTATGGGGTTTTCTTTTTCTATTTAGGACAAAACTGGATATATATTATGAGGTTTTGTTACTTTTTTCTAGATCTCTAGGTCTTACCTGTATGTATGTAGTTTGGCAATCAGATTAGGGAAATGTATGTTTATAAACCACATGCTTTAAAATGCATAATTTTACCCAGGAAGAAGGTGATGTTCTCATGTTAGTAAAATGATTTACTACATAATTATTAAAAATTAAAAAAAAAATATTCAGAAGCAACAAATTGGGATTATTAAAAATAAAAATATCTGGGAACACTGTTTGGTTGAAATATAAAATAAATGTCAGTACAAATGATTACTAATGCACATTTTTATTTTTTTTATTTAGTTTTTGCTGATTACTCACTGATGAAATTTTTTGTTAGTTGACACATTGTTTCTGGCAATTCTTCTGTCTCAAAAGCCTCTCTCCAATACTATTAAATATATAAATGTTCTAATTCTTACATTTTTATGTAATATTGTGTATTGGTTTTGATAAAAAAAAAATTAAATGGTTTTCACCAATCAAATTAGGAAATCACCATTAAATAAGACTAGTAGAGAAGGCTACAAATGGGAGAAATTATGGACCTGTAGACATGCAGAATCACCTGTGAAATTCAGTGTTACTCTAAATAAAATCACGTGGACATCACACCAAGACATGAACAGTCATTAAAAATACAAAATAGTGCATGCTTCTGTTTCCAGATGTGTCAAGTGACATCTTTGCCCAGAAGGCAAATGTAAAACCAAATAAGCAGAGGTTTCATCAATCTCATGTAGTTGTTCCAAAATGCCCTTGGCTACCCTGCTAATGAAAGTAACAATTCCACCTATTTAGACATTTGTGATAAATGGGTAGCAGGCCGCGTATGGAGACTTTTTAATCACGCTCGTCATTGCTAAGGTAGTAAATATTACTTATCTTGAAACATATAAATGGGTTTGTGTGCTACAGTAATAGTAGTGTATATTGACTGTTTTGTATAAATTTGTATGATTTACTATCAAACACTTGGGGTGAATAAGAGAGATGGTCCACCAGCTGTTGATTCAATAGACGCCTGGTACCATAATGTGATTTATTAGCCTACACCAGGTTGATGAAAGTTGATTTTGCCACCACACTTTGTAGACAGCATAAGAATGTATATTTTCAAGCTACAAAGAAGAAATAGTATGTACGCATAGGATGCATATTCTGCTAGTAGCATATTTATTTGGTGTGTATGTGGGTATGTGTATAAAACTTTGGTTGTTAGAATAATACGGTACTTCTGTAAATTAGTATAGGCTGAAATAATGTACCTACTTTTCTTTTGTACTAAAATATTTTTCCAGTATACTCTTGTATTTAACATGTGGCAAACTAGACAAATGCCTGGTGGGACACGGATGACACAAGTCTCTTATACATATAGTGCTTTAATAAGCAGCCATGCGCTGGATGCATGCAGCCACATGCTTCATAACTGTTAGACCATATCCAGCCAGTATTGGCATCAACTTGATAAAGACCTCATTGTGAGGTCAAAACGTTGTTGTCCTTCTCCTTCAATAAATCTGCCTGAGCTGGAACCCTTGAGTGCCTGGAGCCTTTTTCTATTGGCATCTATGACAGTTTGTGGCCCCTGGCCTTAGAGTGCCATGGCCGCTTTTCATCCCCAGTGTGGCCTTACTTGTATTACAATTGTAATAGCTAATAGAGTACGGTGTTATGTGCTCATGTAAATGCTAAAATATTTCACTAATTAGAGTTGGGTGATTTATCTAGTGTCTGCAGAATGCAATATTTGTCACGGGAAGACTAAAACGTACATCAATCCTTTTGGACACAGTTAGACAAAAGGTAGGAACAGACTTCAATATTTAATATTACCCAGTAGTGCTGCACCATAATATAGCCTGTCCTGTGAAGAATCAGCTTTAGAAAAGTTAATGTAAGATGACAGACTTCATTAGTTTGGTGGATGCCCTTTTTTCACCCTGTTTTCTGTCAGTTAAATGAAACCTATTTAATACTCGAGGCACTCGTATTTCAACCCTTACCTTTTGTCTCGCCTCATAAGGATTTGGTGTTAACATAAATGAAAAGTCTGCAATTATAAAGATCTCAAATTAGCCAAATCTAGAGAAATATTCTCCTTTCCAAATTAAGATACCATTATATTTAATGGCAACATTATTTTACAATGAAAAATATGCATTAAAATCTAAACCTAGGCAGATCTGCGGTGCAGAGAGGAATTTTTTTCTTATGCTATATAATCTGTTTGGTTTCCCCGAATCCTACAATAGTCGTATTGCAAATATGTTACCAAAATGGTTCTAGTACTGGTTCCCATTGAAACCTTAACTTGACATTACTTAAAGATACGCTCACCGTATTTGTTCGATTATAAGACGACCCCCCCAAAATTTGAATATTAATTTAGGAAGAAAAGAAAAGGCCTGAATATAAGATAGGAAAACACTTTGCTAGTAAATATTAATTCACATGTAAACTATTTTCATATTTAATAAAAACTATGATTGAGAAAAATGCATTTTTTGTTTTACATTTTCTTATTATTTGCCCCAGTTATGCACATCTGCCCCCAGGCTTGCTACTCTGTCCCCAGCTATGTCTTATACCCCCTATATCCCACTCTGCCTCCCCAATATGCTACTCTTCCCCCCCAGACTTACCAATGCATCCCCAGAATTCTCCCCCGTGCTTCAGACTCCCTGGTGTCTAGCCGGTGGATGTCTGCGTGATGCGCGCAGACAACCTTCACTTCTGCCTGGCACTTCCGGGGGGCTTCAATGACTGAGCATCTGAAGGTCATGCCATTGAACCCTCTCTATTTACTCATGTGAAGTTTTCTCTTTATGGTAGACTTGGACAATGATATGCCAACCTCCTAGAGAGTGTTCTTCACTTGGCTGGATGTTGTGAAGGGTTTTTTCTTTGCCATGGAAAGGATCCTATGATTATCCACCTCTGTTGTCTTCCATAGACGTCCAGGCCTTTATGTGTTGCAGAGCTCACATTTTTTCCTCTGAATGTACCAAACTGTTGATTTGGCCACACCTAATGTTTCTGCTATCTACCTGATGGATTCTTTTTTTTTTACAGCCTAAGGATGGCCTGTTTCACTTGCATTGAGACTTCCTTTGACTGCATGATGTGGGTTCACAGCAACGGCTTCCATTTGCATACGTCCATACCCTTTACATGCTTCATTGATGAATAAATAATGAAGGAGTAGCCCACACCTTTCCATGAAACAGCTTTTGAGTCAATTGTCCAATTATTTTGGTCTCGTGAAAAAGAGGGGCTACATATTAAAGAGCTGGAATACCTAAACCCTTCCTCCAATTTGGTGTGAATACCCTCAAATTAAAGCTGATAGACTGCACTTTTAGCCCATATTCATTATTGAACTTTAACTTGAATCAATTTTGGTAAACAGACGAAACAACAACACTTGTGCCAGTGTCCAAATATTTCCAGACCTAACTGTAGCACATTCTGAACACTTCTTCATAAGATTGTTCACATGTCTTCTCATATCTAAATATTTCTACGCTAGCAAACCAACAGTCACCCCCCCCCCTATTCTGTAATATTCCAAGCTCTTCTGAAATATATTCTAATTGCCAAGAAACAGCAGGAGGAGGGAGAATAATGTACAGTAATGTGTCTCCAGCAGCACCGAGAATCAAAAAGGATTGAATGAGTCTGTATAAGCAATAAAGGAGGAGGTGTTAGCAGTCTGAACTTTCACACCACATGTGGCATACAAACTCTGAGTTCCGGAAAAATTATGAATGTACTTGTTATCATAAAGTCTAGGAAAACGGTACAGATATTCTCAAAAATAAATTTTAACTTTTGAGCTAAGTATCATTTGGACTCAAAGTTAATAATAGTTTTAGTTGTAGCTTTAAAATAAACCTGTGCAGAAATAATGGCCTAGGTCTGCCTAATCCCTTCAGCCTACTTGTGCTGAAATTTTACCATCCACTTCGAATTATTAACATTCTTTTCCTGTTTCAGAATAACTTTCAGCCACAGCTAAATTCAGCTTATATATCAAAATATGCCATTAATACAATTCAAAGTATTAAAAAACATTTGAACCTCTCAAAAGAATTCAGTCAGGTGCCAAGCCTCACAAATGTACCCAAAATATAGCAATAAAAATGCACTGTGGCAGATTTTTATTACTTTACCAGCTCTAAAAATCCTGAAAATGTCTTAAGGTAAAAAAATAAAGAAAATAAGGTAACACTCTATTTATTGCAGTTAACATTTTTTCCAGTAATTTGTTGTCTGATTTTTATAATTTCATTTTCCCCCATGTGCTTCTGTAGTCACTGTGATTTTTTTTAAAACAATCTAAGAGATTATAAAATTGTGTCTACAGCTTCCTATGGAAAAGGAAAATATTTAATATTCCGTGAATTTTTAATATGCCAACTCAAGTTTATTTTTGTTCGGTTGGGAAATGCTTTCGAAGTGTTTTGGCTTTGCAGAAGGAAATTTATGCCAGAACCGTCATCTTGGGTTTAATTTGAAGTTTTTCACTTACTGGAAAATCTTGCAATACGAGCAACTACTTAGGGAAAGGTATGAAATCTGCTGATCATCACTCTTGAAATACTTAATGTTTAGTTATTCCAAAGGAAAACCTATGCGAGGGGAAGTAGTGTTGTATTTTAATCAAGCACTGTTTTTATCATATATATCAAATTGCATACATTTGTATTTATAGCTAAAACATAGGGCTTTGACATAATCTGACATATATATATATATATACACATACAGTATGGACAAAAGTATTGGCCATTACACCAACAGTGACTTTTATGATATTGCATTCTAAATACATAGACATTAATATGTAGCAGCTATAGCAGCTTCCACTCTTCTGGGAAGGCTTTCCACAAGATTTTGGAGAGTTTCTGTGGGAGTTTTTGCCCATTCATCCAGTAGAGTATTTATGAGATCAGGCACTACTGATGTTGGACCAGAACGCCCGGCTCACAATCTCCATTCCAGTTTATCCCAAAGGTGTTTGAGGGGTTGAGTGGGCCAGACAACTTAATCCGTACAAAACTCTCCCAACCATGTATTTATGGTCCTTGCTTTGTGCACTGGGGCCCAGATATGCTGTGATAGAAAAGGGTCTTCCCCAAACTGTTCCAACAAAGTTGGAAGCATAGCATTGTCCAAAATGTCGTCCCCTTCAGCATGCTATTCTTCCAACTTTGTGTGTGTATATATATATATATATATATATATATATATATATATATATATATATATATATATATATACACAGTATATATACACAGTATAGATATTTCGGATAGTTCCTTTATTCAGCTATCACAGCTGCCTTTACTATGTATTATAAAGGGTCAATCCTTGTTATCACAGCTGAGCTGGCCCAGAATAACGCAAAGTTAATTCAGTGAGAATACAAACAATATTTTTATATTAACTAAGCATTCCTAACTCTGCAGAAGAGACTTGCATAGGTAAGGTCATAAAGTGACCTATATGGTATAATTTACCCAGCTATATTTTCACACACATTAACTTATGTTATTGGCTTATTTTGAATACTATAAAGCCCATTTTGTATGCACAAACCTTGCATTTTAGTTTTAGTGCTCATTGTAAGCAGCCTTATGTCCCCTGAGTCTTCCGTCACTGTAAAAGTGAAGTACATGACCTTCAGAAAGAATGTTTTCAGAGTAATGGCATTATAATGGTTGGTTCTCTAGTATCATGGTATTAAAGCATAAATGGTTTACTTTGTTGCAGTTTCTAAAATATGAATTGTATTTCTATTTCAGTCTTTTGGCAATACCTTGAAATTGCTTTCTATGTTCCCTTCAATTTAATATTCTTACCATTTACTAAATTAGAAAATATGGGTATATATAGGGATTTTGAACATTGTGAAAATGAAACATTATATGTCTAGCTTTTTTATTTAATTATAGATAACCAATGAAAGTGTTACTGCATCGTGTGGGCGATTAGCTTCAATGGGAGAAGCATGAGCAGCAGCCATGCGGGGTCACTGGTGGAATGTGCTTGTAAAAGACATGTGAAATATAGGTAGTTACCTTTTAGCAATCCGTCTTAACATTGGTTTTGGTAAAATGGATAACGTTCTGTTCCTACTCCTGTGCAAGTATATCTGCCTTTACTCCCTCTCAATGTACTATTGCAGGAGTTTGTCTCCATATAATGTCATTAATTGTCAATGGGGTCACAATGGTGCTGAAGCCCATCAACACCAGCTGTATTAATAGCACAATGTGAAGAAGCCACTGAGTGCCTGCATTGAACATATATGCTGGGATGCACTGAGCTCTCCCATCTCGTTACTTCATGTGACATGAGCAACCTCACCCGGTACATATTTATTTATTTGAGAGGTTTTTGTAGTTCCTGCCCTGTGAATATTATTTATCATAGATGCCCCCCCCCCAACTTTGGCCCTATCTTATGTTGTTCTGCAGCGAGAAAATCTATAAACTCTGATTTTCAAATTATCTTTTTCATAAGAGAATAGGTACTCTTTAAATATACCTTTGTCAAGACGACCTGTCATTAGATACATTAAATAAAAAAAGTTGATTTGAGTCAGTGAGATAAAGTATTGCACACTGAGGCATACCGCGTATTGCCGGTCAGATTATTGCCATAATAAATACCTGGAGTCACCAAACGTCACACACAATAAGAATATTATATCCTTGCTTATAGTTTCTATCTTTATCACGTTTCAACGACACAAAAGAAAAACACTGACCATCATTAGCCACCCTAATATATACCCAGACTTACATATCACACTCAGCCACACACAAACTGCATACCTCATCATCATCACCACTGTGAGGCACCTGGGTCAGAGAGCACCTTGTCCCACACATGGTATGACGCGCTTCAGCACAGTGTCACACCATTTACCATTAAACATGCCACACACTCACCTGATATCTATGACCCCATAATCCATCACTCTGTGTATGTAGAGTTGATGCAGTAAATGCGAGATTCCTTCAGTTATGATAGCAATTTTAGGCCCTGCTAGGCATACCAGAACAAATCATTTCATCATTGAAATAGTCACATTAATAATATCTGAATCATTGGGAATGGTTTGGTATTTGTGAGCTAATTCCTTTATCTTCCTATCAACTATTCCTTGAGGTATATGTCAGGGGTAGCAGACATTAGAAACCAATTTGTAAGCATAACAATGGTTCATATGGAAACTTAAAAGCGATCTAAAGTCCTTGCTCTTCATAACACAAAAAGGATAAACTAAGTATGGTCAATCTCAAAGCGGTTGGGCCACGATGAGGCCAGGTTCCCATGATAGCTCTAAAGTTTTGAAATGTATATATTGTTGACGTAAACTCTTGGTGCACTATTACCTTTCTTCTCACAGTGAAGAATTTCAAACATACGGTATATCCTTATGTTCTTTATATTTTTAGGGATTAAAGACTAATATTTCCTCTTATAAAAGTTAAGTTTATTTGCAACTTGCTTATAAAAAATGATATGAATTGTATAAAATATTCATTCAGAAAAACCCTGTGGGAAAAAAATATTATCATGTGGCTTTAATTAAAAAATATTATTAATATTATTATTATTAAGTATATAATATCAAATATGCTCACATCAAGGTCGGAATAAACCAGTTCATTCCTGTTTAATAATAAATACAAATTGCATTATGCCATGTATAGACAAATAATTGTATATAGCATGTCATATTGTATACATTTTCAGGTTTTATTGTAATTTGCCTTTGTGTTTTTTTCTTATAAATCATGATCTTACCCAGATGTTATTTTCCATTGCCCCGTCTATCCTGTACTTCAGAGCTGCTGCTGCATCCAGGCAGCCTCCAGTCGTTGGCCTCGGCTCTCATCTGACTATGTGCTTCAACTGTATACCTGCTTTGCTGGTTATTGCCCGGGGCTTGTCTCTCGGCCATTACAGTTGTCTCTGGTCCTTGACCTTAGCTCCCACCTGACTTACCTGAAGTATTAGCAATTCACTTACCCATCGGATTACCAAGCATCCGTGTGTTGGTCTCCCATTCCTTATGTGTAGCCTGATTTGTCATTCTTTAGTAACCTATGAGTTTTGCCAGAAGTTCCATAGAACACTATGCCCCCCTTTAGGTATGCTACTGGACCAGGACGTCTACCTGCACCTCTCTCCCCATCTGTGTGTTTCTCTTCAAGTTATTGATGAGGATTTCTTGTAAAGTATCTGGCCTTATCCTTCAAGTGACTCATTCTCTCCAACTGACCCATGGTTGTAAGGGTATAAAATACTGAGTGCTATAGCATGTACTATGCTGGCCTAAGTCCACTTATCTGGGACCTTACTGCTTATCAGGTTCCTGCAACACGGAGTTAACTAATATAGCCTGAGCAATGTGGTATTTACAGCAGTGTGGCTCACTGTATTTTTTTATTTAGTAAAATGTATCTCATGCCTGTTTTATATTCTCTTTTTTTGCTCAACTAATTCCTCTTTCTGCTCCCTGTCCAATCTAACACTTGTTCATACAGCCTTCATGAAGCCTACAAGACGTTTCACCATCTACCAACAGTTCAGCTCTCCTGCCCATGTGCTCCCTTACTTTGTACTGATCACTTGTGGAGGGCACCAACATGACTGACTACCCTGATGCACCAATATTATTTTATCATAGAGAAGGTTCTAGATAATAAAATAGAAACTGGAGAGGTGTTATCATTTCTGGTAGCCTGGGTCATTAATGTCTTCAGTGCACCTTCCTGCATGCATTTCCTTTATAACATAGAAAAAATTAGTTACCCTACTCCACCACCACCATCACCACTTTGGCATGTATGGTAGGGATGGCCCACCTGATAAGTGCTATATGTTAGTATTTTGATTCAAATAATATTTTATATTTAAGTATAGCAAATGTTATGTCACACCAGTAATCAGTAAGTAAAAAGGCACTTGCTGGATGGCCAGGAGTATTGCTACAAGTAGTTAATAATACTCATGTACTTTTATCTAACTCCAAAAAGAAACTGTTCGTGTATTTGTTTTATGCCCACACATTCTTTAAAAAAACTATGCTAAATGTCTTTGCAGTATATTTCACCCCCACAAAGAATGCCATACTGTTATATTTCCACTTTTCTTATGTTAAAGTATATAATTAAATGCCTCATGAAATCCTTTACACAATGTTAAGAGTTTCTCTGATTTGTGTTTTCTTCTCAAAATACTTACTGGGTAATCCATTACTGTACATTGTGAACATTGTCTTTCACTGCACTTTGTCCCATGAGCTGTTTATCACAGACATAACTTTGTATTTTTTTAGGTGGAGAGTGGAATTCAAATTAAAACATCTAATTTATAAAACATTTGTGTTATATTTTCCATATTTTCTTTCATATTTATTTAATTTGTGCAGTACGTTGAACTCATTATTATTATTAATATTTATTGTTATTTATTGTTTTATATACCCCCAAACTCCATAGCGCTGTACAATAGGTAGACAGGACATAACAAATAGTATATAACATAACAATTTGACTTACAGAAACAACAGGTGAGGAGGGCCCTACTCAAACAAGTATATATATATATATATATATATATATATATTGTGGCAAGGTAACTGAGTCTGTGTACATGAGTAGTAGGTTAGAACGCTCATTATTCCCAGCATGAGGGGGTTAATTACTGGGAGGTCGGCAGGTGGAGCTAATTTACCTGCACTCAGGTGTCTAAAGGGCGGTCGTTACAGGCATTAGTTGTCTGAGAACAGAGAGAGAGAGGCAGTCAAGCCAGAGGCCCTCAGACTTTATAAAGGTACGGTCCAGAGATGCTGTGTTGTGCTGTTACTATTACTTTTATGACTGGGACTGGGTTAGCTGGCCGGTTAGTTAGTGAGGTAAAGAACCTTGTGTAGTTAGTCTCCAAGATGGAGTAGGATTTGTTTTTGTTTTGGTTTATTTATATATCCCTGTGAAGGGCAACACTGTGGATCTTACAGCAAGCTGAAAATAAACAACATTGTGCTTTTATTCCGCTGGTGTCTGGAGTTTCTTGTTTTGATCGGGCCATCCTGCCACAATATTTATATATATATACACACACATATATATATCTTAACTCGGACAACTTATTTCTTCCTTTGGCTTCCAGTACCACTTATATGCAGATGACACCCTAATCTATATTTATGCTCCTGACCTTTCCCCCTCGCCTCACTGACTGTCTATCAGGAATTGCATCATGGATGGCGTCCCGTTACCTAAAGCTCAACATCTCTAAAACCGAACTCATGGTAATCCTGCCATCTGCTCTGTCCACTTTTCTTGACATCTCAATTACCGTTGACAACTCCACTATTTAGCCAACAGGTTCGCTACCCTCGACTCTGCTCTCTCCTTCATCCTTCACATCCAGTCCCTCACCAAATCCCGCTGCCTCCATCTGAAAAACATCTCCCTTTCCTCACGCAAGATACCACCAAGTTACTAATCCACTCCCTTGTGATATCCCCCCTGGATTATTGCAACTCCCTACTAACCGGTCTCCCCCTCTCCCGCCTTTCACCACTTCAATCCATCCTCAACACTCCAGCCGTTCCTCATCCGCTGCCCCACTATGCCAATCACTTCCTTGGCTCCCGGAACTGCTTTTTTATTCCCAGTTCGGCATTGCATCCAGATGACCCAGTGTACCTATTAGCAGGACAGATGACCTGTACTGTGGTCATCATGTTCACTGTTGTGTTTGTGGAACATAATGAGACTAGATAGATATAGAATACATGTATAACACTTATAAATTTGAATAGTACAATATAAGCGCTCCAAAACGCTGTGGTGAATGATACGTCCTCTCCAAAAGAACATTTGCCAAGATGAAATGAAGCTGGGGGGAGCAAGACCACCCAAAAATCTAGCCTTTAAAAATAAATTGACTCACCAATCTCACATCACCACCAACATGTTAAATAAATTAAGTCAACACTTGTGCCTATGAGAAAACCAAACACCCTGGCATAAAAAAATGTTCACTGGAGCATGCTTTAAAATTGCAGTTATAGGCAAAGAAAATTACATGTGGCTTTATAATACATGTAGCGTAGTTGATTCCAAAACCAGGAACGTAAAATGTGCAGACTCATATTGGCAAGCCTGATCTGTTGGCTAAGGGAAGACACACTGCTGAAACATTATGACTTGAGTAATCATATTTTAATTTACTCGCAATATGTTAACAAATTGTGTATTTTAGTACAACTGGGTGCTAACACAGTAACACGACAACTACATTATTAACTTGTTCTAGTACTCAACTGAAACTCACTCAAACATTCAGAAACAAGCACAGCACAATCGTTTACTCAATTTTACTTTTTTACTTTACCAAAAGCGCTGGTAGTTAAATGGAACGACTCTCAACAGAAGTGGTAGAGGGTAAAACACTGGGGGGAATTTAATATGCATGGGATAGGGATAAAGCTACCCTGAATCTAAGTCCAAACCAGGAACTTAAGGTCTTAATCTTGACAGCAGGAAAAAATGACACTGTACCATACTGTATATATAAAAGTGTGGATTTGATCTAAGCCTTCTTCAATAGATTTTAAGGATGTATTCTTGTATTAATACATTGTAAATTGCATTAATTTAATACAATGCAATGCCTAATGTATCGGTTTGTCCTAATCTATTAATTCTAGTTTTGTCACACCTTTTGAATTTATTTACTGTAAGAAGCGCTGCGTACGTTGTTGCTGCTATATAAATAAAAGATTACAATAATAAATAGAGTATGTTAATGTAACAGTATATAAAATAACAGTACCTCTTATAATTAATGTCCACCCATAAAGACTATAAAAAAAAGCATATGCTTGGTTGAACCTCCTTTTTAACTGATTTACAATAAATGACTTTTTAAAGAAATTGTGTCTTCTTCTGTGATTGGAACTTCTGTGAAGCTGTTCTAGAAGAAGGCTGAACATCTGAAGTGAGAAGTGGGATGTTTATGAAGATCATGCTTATAATTACCATTCCCTGAGTGCATATATATGTCCGAAGCGTGACATCTATCTCAACTACATTACACTATTGGTTGTGTGTTTTATCTTTAAGATATTCATCTCAAGAATATATGTGTACAGAACTGGCTGATATACAGGTTCTGAATAATTCATTTTTTACTCTATTTGATCTAACACAGATATACACTGAGCGCACTTTATTATTTTGCATTTGTTGAAAGAGGATCATTTGAACAATAATAGGGTAAATGCAAAACATGTATGTTGTTACAAACACCCCCTCCCCAATATACTAAATAACTCCCACAAATGAATCTCCATTTCATTCAATATTTCTCTTTTCAAAAACTGATCACAGGTATTGCCAGCATGAACAAACGTACTGACATTCAAATGGGTCATCCTAAAGATTTTGTAGTTAGAAGAGCAGGGATTAACAGAAACATAATAGACAGAGTACTTCAAGAGAAAAATGACTGTGTTCTCTTCGCTACGTGAAAAACAAGGTGCAGATGTATAGCTTGTCCCGAATTGGAGCTGAGATACGTAAAGGAGGCATGAATTGTGCTTGTTATGATACAATACACAAGAGATCCCCAAAAATAACAAACATAGACCATTTTGTCACATTCAGGTTAGGCACACTGTTTAAATTAAGAAACATAAAAGTTCCCAAGGAGGAGGATGGACCACACAGTAGGGTTAGTAACATGTGATGTACAGCCAAGGGGAAAAGGTCACCGTCAAAGACTAAAGGGTTTAGTTGCATCTTGCTGTAGACAGTTGTCCTAAGAAGTATATTCACATAACATATCAAAATAGCATAAAATCACATGTCCCTTTAGGAATTGTCAGTTTGCTGGATGAAGGGACAGAATTGATATGTAATATGGTTTTTTTTACCTTGTAGACACTATTAATAAAATGTTACGCACATGCATTGTGGGCCCAAGCAATCATACATGTCATCCATGACCATCCAACTACCACCACCCTGCCCAATGAGGCTTTTTTTAAAATAAAGCATTAAATAATAAATAGTTAATTCTTTTAAACAGTTAATTGTGCTTACTTTTCTCTTTAATATCCGTATCCACCCACCCATGAATTTCTGGAAGCTGTCTATGTTGGAAGCTGTCTCCAAGCAAACTAGAAGCCTCCTAGAACCTAGGAAACTGGAGGGACGACAAAGAAAAAAACTGCTTCATTTTCAGCAGGCGGCGATGCCCTGGGTTAGGCTTAGGGCAGCGCCAACGATAAAAATGCCACTGGCTACAAGGCTTTAGCCTAAAAAAAAGTCCTGATCGAGCTTATATTCTGAACACTGCTGTACAGTGGACCTAAGACGTAAGAAAGGCCATATGGAAAATGGAGTGAAGTTTCTGTTCAATGTTATAGATTGTTTTTTTTCTCCTTCTACCCCTAAAAGCTTGTTAGAAAAATTTGTTAGGGTAAGAGAACTGAATTTTCAGTAACCGTGAGGGAAGCTGTTAAGGCCATGCGGCTAATTGCTTTAGAGAAAACAGCATGAAAGTAAATCTTAGTTCAATTACAAAAACGCCCCAGGAGAAAAACCTCTGTTTGAAATCACATTCTTATTGATACAGAAAATAAAAAGATCTTTATCAGCCAGTAAAAACATCTCCTGTGACAATATTTTACCTTTTCTTTCCAGGGGGAAGGATGATCCCTCCTAAACTCGATAAATATATCCAGAAGGTCTTCAGAAGATCTATTGTTTTACCGCTATATGAGACTTTTTCTTTTACAAGCCTGTAAAAATGTGATGTTAAAAAAGATATACGTCTCCTGGGACTATGATTTGATTTTGGCAAGGCGGTATTTTGCCTTGTAAAACTACCGCTGCAGAGAAGATGACAGGTTCCAGAGGATACTATGTTTTGTCTCTATTTTAAAAAGATGACTTTGAAATGCTTCATTGTATTATAAAAGCACGATGCTCAGTGAATACGGACCCTGACTATATATTTCAGTATTAAGGGTCTCAACTACTGTATAAATGTATATGTATATGTACTCACTGCCCCATTTAAGTTGTACAGTGCTGTGTAATTTGTTGGCGTTTAATAAATAAAAGGTAATAATAATAACAACAATAATAAGGGGTAATTTAGAGAACCCCTCATAATCATCTCTTACACCTAAAAGGTTTCTTAGCCCTTTGAGTACTGGCTAATAGAATAATAGAAAAATTAAGGTGAAGCAGTCACTAGTCATTGGCTAATATATAGTCATTTTATTCTCTGTTGATATGATAGCAGAATAGGAACTTTCCATGTATTCTCAGCCAGAGGTTTCTCTTAGTGGAGCCCTGAGAGGCAGAATCAAGAAATCATGGCTCCTAAGTACTCAAGCATTAGAATTATTATTATTGTTATTATTACCTTTTATTTATTAAGCGCCAACAAATTGTACAATTTAATTTGGGCAGTTAACACATACATAACAAATATACATACAGACACATCCAGAGCTGAGAACCTTGCCCGTGAGCTTGGCATTTATCTTACCTTACGGTACTTCTGCACAAAGTTCTGGGAAGGAATAGTGGGCTTGTGAGTATACAATCTAATCTCTCATCTGCTCTTTTAAGCACGGGTAGACTGGTCTATGGTAAGTGGACAAGTCCTGGACAAGTTCTTAATTTCCAATTTTTCTATGGAGTTCGTGAAACCAAAACACAATATCCTCTGATACCTACATAGAATTTGATGGCAGATGAGAACCATTTGTCACATCTAATCAGTCCTTGGTCTTGTCTTAGATTCAGGATAGCTTTATACCTATCCCATATATGTTCCCTCATTGCTTTATGCCTATCCCATGTTTTATTCCCTCACTGTTATAGCCCCTACCACTTCTGATGGGAGGCTGTTCACTTTTTCTACCAAGTAAAAATTCCTCACATTACATCTAAACTTCTGACTCTTTAGTATTAGACTATGACCTTTATTTCCACCAAACTATACATATTGAGTTAACCTTAGTTTTCCTGATATATATTTTATCCTGCAAACAATTCATAATTTTGGTAGCCCTCCTCTGAATGCTCTCCAAAGTGTCAATATTCTTCTGGAGATGGGGCCTTCAGAGCTGTACCCCGTAGTCTACATATGTGATACAGTAGGTTTACACATTCCATACGTGTTAACTACTAACACTTCATATTGCCAACTCAGCGTTATTAATGATTTGCCTGCAATCACAGAAGAGGGGATTTAAAAAAGGGAGGGGTGGTCAATGGTGGAGGAGAAACAAAAAGGAACTTGAGAAATTTAATTTCCTACAATATAATTCGGGACAAGCTGTGTAAACATCTGAGTTAATAAAAATGAAATGGTTGAAGAAAAAAATACAAATGTTCTAATGTTCTAATAAACCTATTACCATCCAGAAACAGGCCTAGCTTTTGATACATTTTTATTGCAATTTTAAGTGTTTGCAAACTTTTTTGGATTAACGGGACTTGCAAATGGGATGCCACAGACACAGTGAAACAGAGAGGGAGTTTTCAAAGTCTATATTGTTTATCTTTGCCGTCATCAACCAGGATTTTCTTCCTGGTGAAGCCAGATTGGTGACTTTGGTCACTGACCTTGTTCCTTGGTATTTCTAGACTACTCAATGTTAACATGATCCTTATATATATACAGCATGACTGGATCAGTCTATTGTTTTCACATACTCTATGTGCGTTTTTTAATAATAGAACTAAACCTAAACAACAAATATTTGCAAAATAAGCTATTTCATTAACAGAATACTGGTAAAGTCAATAGCAACTGGTATAGCGTTTCGGAATAACTGAGAATAGATACATATTTCCTGAGTTATGCATTTTGCTTTTTATTACTGTTGCTAAGCCTAACAGAAGTTGGTAGAAGTTGTTATCAAAATGACAAAATCAACATTATAAAAAAGGCGAGTTAATATTAGTGATTCACCAAATGAGGGGTTGTTGTTTACCGTGAACAGTTGTATGTTATCTGACCAAAGTAACTATATGTTATGAAAAGTCAGCTAGAAAAAAAGTTGCACCAATGGCCAAGTTAGCCATGTATAAGTGGTCTACTGATCTTCAAATCTGCCCTTGGCCTGACCCAGGCCAAGGCTTCCCAGTTGCCCCCTTTTGCTTAATTGGTGGGTACAACATGTTAAGGAGGTTGTGCTGGCTAGATGCAGTCCTCCATTTGGGTAAATGGGCTGGCTAGGAAGATATGTATTGTGTTTGGTAACAGGGGACTTGCTACCCTAGGCCAGAATATGCTATTGATAAGAGATGATTCATAAAGTGACGTAAAATATATCTCATTCTGGCCCAGTGTTTAACTAACAGATGCAGTGCATGAGCTTTTCTAGGTATAAAGTACAATGGCATTTAGGCACGTCTTCATCTCTGTATTACTCACACAAAGGTGAATTAAAAGTTTATATAAGGCATTGTAGCAAGTCAGTGCAAACGCTAGTGGAATAAAATAGAATGAAATAATTGTGGTTTGATTTCAGTGGGAATAGTGACCTACTTTCCATATCTGTAAATTTACATTTACATATTTATAACACAAGCTAAAGAATGCAAAATTCAAATGATGGGCTTACACAGAAATAGGTTAGCAAACAAACAAACAGTGAAATCTACAAAATAATTATAATGATTTACCCCATGTGATAACAACTATCACCAATTAGATTGCGGGGGGGGGGGCAATAGAATTTCAAACTGAGAGGTGAGTTTTATCAGATAGGACCAAATTCAAGAAAAAAGGCTTTTATGAACTAGTATGCTACATCTTATTCATATCAAATATTTTTTTTCTCAGTAAGACTTTTTGGTGTAGTTCTTCTACGAGGTGTTGTGTTTTTTTAAAATGTTATAAATGTATTAATTCATGAATAAGGAGAATATTTCATGTTTTTTTTCTAAAGCTTTTTGTTTCACATTCCTGTAAGCATTTAACTTTAACAGTTACCATATCTGATGGTTTGGGTATTTTGCTACATTTGATATGTATTACATGTTCCCTTCTGATCACATTGGGAAGTAACACATTGTGCAATACTCGAGTGTATGGTGACCTGAGGGGACACACAGAATCCGTGTCACTTGTCTAAACAAGCAATAAAGGCTCATCGGTGTTCTTGTCCAAACAATGCTTGATACACAGTGTCGATAATTGGTTACCGTTTGTTCCTGTGTTTGGACATGAGAGGCAACATGCCTTTTTACTATAGCAGGCTTATGAAAATGCACATTAGTATAATACATATATTATATATACATGCAAGATGTTCTAGCACTAATACATATTATGGAGACTAAGAATGCACATTATATATGTAATAATATGTGTAATAATATGTCAATAAATTCCTTTCAACCCAATTATATCTAGCTCTTAAGAAACAGTGTGATACACTATAATGGGAAATTGCAGGTAAGTCTGATGTATACACATGGCTGCATCTCTTTGTCTTAAGCTTTTACTAGGGTAAAACAATAACTTGTTATATGCTCCTTGTTTACAAATTGTTCTTCTAGTGTGGAAGTTTACAGGCGTCTGTCATCCTCCCCAGTATCCCATGCAGTTTTAGCGGCATGGACTTTGGGCCAGTGGAGGCGGAAACTACATGCGCTGCCATGTATACTGTAAATATTGTCAAACTCTTCATTTTAGCCCTCCTGCTGTTTTTAATTGCAGCCAGGATTTTAAGGTGAAAGTTACGCTACAACAACAGCTCCAAAGAAGGTGACCAGATGGAGAAAGCATAACAAACAAAAAAAACGAGAGTATTCTGCATTAAATTATTGCGACCAACTATGATTTCATACAGATCGCTCTTCCTGCTTGCTACTATTCTTTCCATCTGTTTACTGTCATTATGTGTAGAGTGAGTCTATGAGTACAAATATATTTTGTGAATGACTGTGGTGAGACCCTCGCATACTTTACAGTTGGAAATCTTCAGGGGGATACTCTGTAGGCATAAAAAGCATCATGTTGCAAATTTTAAAACGGAATATTTTTATGGTCATTTCGCAAAACAGATTTGTTGTTCAAACGTTGAATGGTATATTTTATATGACATTTATAATTCATCAGTTGTCTCCATCGACCTTTCTATCAAATGCTTTTAATGCAGGTCCCTGCTGAAAATGAGATGTTTACAATAATTAAAAGTCCGTTAAAAGACTAAACATTAAAAACCAACATGGTTTACATGGTGAAAGATAGAGACTTTTGTCTTAGAGGTGTTAGACAAAAGGTTAGCGGTGTAGCAAGGTGTCAGGGCTTCACCAAGATTTATGGGGCAGTTTAACCTGTCGATCCCAATTGATATACCTGAGTAGCCACATTTTTTAAATAGAATAATATGTTTATTTACATAGTATAATTTATAAGCCCACTTTTTCATAAACAATATTGTGAAATTTAGGAAACACTGACATCCTCCTAGAAAAGTGGTAAATTAGAGACACAAACAAGGATTTAATGCCTCTTAAAGAAGGAGTAAGGAGACATACTATATATAGTAATATTAGTTTAAAAAAATGTTTTTTTTTGTTTTAACAAAATATGTCTGAATAGGTTAATCTACTCAGCATTTTGTGTCTCCGGACAACATAGCTGCTAGATGATGGCTGGCCACAAGCTAAATAAAGGACCTAGTCACACGTATAACATTCCTATAGGCCTCTGCCACCAATGATACTGCAAATTTTAATTTGTTTTTGGGAAGCTGCTTCCAAAATAACTTACATGGTAATATTTTCCACCTTAAATACCGGCAATTACTGGGATTTAATAATAAAAGGCCAATATACTTGCTCGGGTTAAACCAGAAACGGCTACAAGCTCACCGTTGTTTCTAAAACTGGCTTTAGAGAAAATCATGCTGGAAAAAACATCTCTGGTGTGAAGCTAAGACCCCCCACACCTTATTTACAGGGACAGTACACCCAGCAATCACAGCTATTTGTCCTGTCCTAGCTGCTCAGCTGATTTACGACGTGTGTAAAGTAGACAGATACAGCCATCTCTGCTTTCAAGAACAGCATACACAAAAAAATGCAGTTTTCATTCTGAAGCTGTCCCCTTTTGCTGAGGCCATCATGCTGTACACACATATTTACTGAATACACTGCCAAAAATGTTGTACAGAAAATTACAACATGTTTGTATAGTGTGGCTCTACATTTTTCATGTTCGGAATTACCGTATATCACCTTCATGATAAAATGACTCCTTTTTGCTCCTTGTATTGGTACAGAATATGACCAGTATAAAAATATAAACTCTGGTTGTTACAATATAAAGTAGACAAAATTTTAATTTCAGTAGCCCCCTGTAGATAGCAGAAAGAACAACTGACACACACAACGATAGAGTTGTGATGTTATGTGCGTATGTATATATATATATTATATATATATATATATACTGTATATATAATGTATGTGTTGGTAATTACTATGAGAACAGAATCTTGCTGTATAAAAGCAGTTGAAGTCAGGGGTTTCTGATTGTATCTTAAATGCAAACCGGCTTTAAACCAGTGAGTGTTTAAGGAGTTAAAATACAAAGCGGTATCTCCAACACCTTCTGTGTTCATTTAATTCAGCAGAAGCACACTGTGAAAACCTGTATTATCCCTGTACAGGTTTCTTTTCAAAACATGTCTGTTCTCAGAGGGACATTGTCTTCATTACGGAATCCGGTCATGAAGCTCATACTGGCTTTAATCAAGGCTCTGCTGCCACACTGGGTTAGTGGAGTTTATTGGTTTCCCAAGTATCAATCAACTTCACAGGGTTGAGCGCTTCATCTGTATTGTATCAAGACACAGGAATGACTTAGTCTTGCTTGGGCCTCCTTTCCCTGCTAATGAAAAGCTCATATTTTGAATTTGATCGCCAAACGCCATCCACTGTTTCCCTGTGTGAGTCGTAAGCAGGTCCTTCACCAACTCGGACTCCCCATGTACCATTTTGAAGATTTCTGGTGGATGGCCCCATTGTTAATTTGTGGGGTTTTTTTTTAGTAAACCTTGAAGTGAGGGGAGATTAAACAATTTATCTCACTGTCTTTACTGAGTACTTTGGGCGCACTATAGATACTTTTTGCCTGCAAGAAAGGCTGACTCGGCCTAGCATAGCATGGCCGATGAATACATTGGTAACGTAACTCTATACTATGCAGGACTATCTTGGCCCGTGTAGTAAATACTGCAGTTCTAATATCTAAAGTAAGAGATATGCGTATGAAAATAGGGAGTGCTCTATCATTTCATTTGATTTATTTTGTTTTCCTCACCATAGCAGTTCGCTTGTCTGGGTATGGTGAATATGTGTGATACTAAACATGATGTAACGGCTTTAATAACCCATTCCGTCTGCTGTTACCGTCACGGCAATTGTGTAAATGTCCAACTAATGTGTTTTAATGAAAGACAATAACCTCATAGAGTATTTAAAAAGCGGTAGGGAAGTTCATGCATACACAGGTTTTGCTACCTATTCAGATATTTTGAATAAGCTCCTTATGGATTAAAATAAATGTAAAGAAATTAAGAAAAGTCATCTTAATGACTAGCTCTGATGCGTGGAGTTTTTTTTAAGATATGTATGTTTAGATAAAGTCCTTGCATGTTGGTTAATCAGCGAGTGTGTACCAGATTGTTTTTTTCTTATCCATCACTAATACCATTTAAATTTTAGCAAACACAAAAGCATTTGCTTCTAGGTTGCTCTAACTACAACAGGAAATGGTAAACATATGCCCCCCTAGAACCGTTGTTTTCTGGAGGTGACCATTGGAAATACAACATGTGGTCGGTCTCCTCATCTGGACACCAGCCAAATCCTGTGCTATTTAATTGGATGTGAAGTCCCCCTACAGCTGCGAGAAATTAGTGACACATTTTCCTCAATAAGGGATTTTAACCTTTTCACTGACAGTGGGGCTCAGCATGCAAATCCATTGGCTAAATGCATTGGAGACGTGTAGAATTTAAAGCTGTAATAACATCACTGTGCTTCTAGCATTTCATTTGATGATGTTTGTTAGCTGTGAATTACAGCGACAGCAAATAAAAAAAGCTAAATAATAGTTTAGTTAAGACTTTGTAAAAACATTTTTTTTTGCATTAGGCTTTTATTTAAGAAATAAAATAAAACGTTGTTTCTTTGTACAGACATTTTTGCTACAGCTCTTTGATTTTGCGCTTCATGATCCAGCGGTTTCAGGGGGGGAATACAGCACTATGTGGAGGAATGTGTTACTTAAAGTAGAGCTTGGGAAGAAGTGAATTATTTTGGTGGATTCCCAAAGAAAATTTGGGCAACATGTCCTGGCCACGGGTCGGTGCATTAATACTGTCTCATCTGAAAGTAAAGCTGTTCCAGGGTGAAATTGCTTTAAACTTAAGGTTTTAGTGTAAGCTGTTGTGTGGTTATAGTTCATTTTCTTTACACTTGTGAGCCAGCTATTAGCCATTTTAGTTGCTTTGTCAAATATACAGAAGTACATACGCTATGTTTAAGAAATTAAAAGTTTATCTACAACATAACGTCAATATGCCATCCACACATTGCTGACACTAGAGACATATCCTGGGCTAAGCCCTCTCGGGCTATCAAGACCCCTGTTGTCCTGCTGTACTATGGTTTGGTTACAAGAGATCTTAGGTTTCCCCAACCAGGTGCTACAAACCTTTAAGACATGCCGGAGCGAGGTATGATGTCATCTTAAAGGCCTGCCGTGATTTCCATTGCATCTGGGATGCAGACCGATGGAGGGGGAGGCAGCTTCAGCACTGCCCTAGGTTGGGAATAGACAAAGGTCCTGTTTGGCCGAAACGTTGCTTGTTTTCCTTTTCTTTGTTCTAGGTCGGAAATAGGGCAGCCCGAAAGTAAATACATCACTGGTTGGCACACATGGCATACTATTGAGGGACATAATAAATGTTGGTTAGCATTCATAGGCTATGGTGCCAGATTATCTATTAGGCACACTAGACGGACTCTAGAGGGCCCTAGTGCTTTAATTGCTGCTCAGCTGGGTAACTTGCAGTACTACTGTGGCACCTCTCACTATGTGGGGAGAAAAGTAAAGCCATAATGTGTGCGTATCTTCTCCTGGGAAGATGCAGTATTTGTCAGTATCATTCCACTCCTTGGAGTCTGTGTCTGGCCTTGGGTCAGTCACACTAACCAGTGACACTGCTTTGTGCTCTCATTTTCAAGAAATTCTCTGGTTTTAGCTTAGAAAATGTCTTGCCTTTTTTCCTTCTGTGAGCGTTACAGTATATATTCTCCACAAATGTCTTTGTCTAAACCATTTGTTTGTGAGTTTAATTACTCCATCTACTGAGTAGCTTCAGACTTGTAATGTCACGCTTTGCTTGTAAGACATGCCTGGTATTATAATTGCCATGTATTCAAAACAAAAAAGTAAGGTCCTCTCAGACATCAATGAACTGTGTCAGGAAATACATTTGCTTACATATCACAGTTAACAAGCAACACAATATAATGATGACTAGGAGGATTATTTATAACAATACAATATCTCATTTTGTTTCTGGGGCATTTAGGGCCAATTCAGAAATTGTGGTCCTTGTATGTGACCTTGAGCGGTAGTAAGGGTATGTATGCTACACTCTCAGTTAACGGCCCGACAGATATTTGACTGGTGTGTGTTCAAAAACAACCTACATTCATAAACAAACTACAACCATGTCTACTGCAATCTCCCTGTTGTCAAATGGGCATTTAGTTCCTTGATCAGATACTACCTACTTCCTTTGCTGAATCTCACCTATCTCACCTTCTTTTCTCTTACACTCATCCTTCCTCCTCTGGATTAACATCTGTTGGCTTAGAATTAAAATGATTTTCTTCAATTTTCTTTCACAATTAAAATAGTTTTCTGCTGTATCCCTAAAATGTCAACTCAAAGGGATTTTGGGGACAAACTTATTTTCTCACTCTACTTCCTATAGATGACTGCTACCTCACAACCCATGGATCTGGGCTCCTGTTAAAACTGTTTAACCTTTTAAAAAGCCTTCGCCTCTGCCCCAAAACCGTCAACCATGATGGAGTGTTTGAGGGCTATAGCCCAGAAGTGTCCTAGTCAAAGAAATTCAAGAAATGCAAAGAAATCCTGAGTTGATGTTTCTCAAACTCTGCCTTAAGTGATATTATAGTTTCTATCTACCAGGGATTGTGAGGGAACATATACATTTCCTTGTTTTACTGTAATTGCAGAAACAAACTAGGGAGGGTCTGGTGTCATTCAGGCTGGATGCAGGTCCATGCAAACCGACCAGTAATAAAGGCAAATAAGACTTGACAATTATGTACTATCCAATCCTATATAGCAGACATCTCATAACAGGGACAGTATAGAAAATTCACTGAGCGTCATGGAAAGGGTCCAGTGGTGGTATAAATGCTTCCCACCACAGTCATCATCCCAGTGAGATTACAATTCAGATTTACCTGAAATGTCTGGCATGCAGACCACATACTAAGGGAAAAGACGCCCTTACGCTATTTCACTAGGAGGATCAACTTGTGGTATAAAGCTAAAATGTCAAAAGATCTAGATCAATGAAACTAACTGAGGTGACAACTGACTCGAGTGTGGTCTATGATATATATCCTTAACATCTATCTTTATCTGTACTCACTGTGTTCTCTGTTATTAAATGTATCATATTTAGCACATTTGTTTAAGAGAATGGGATTATCATACTTTTTTCATACATAAAGCTCAACAAATGAAATTTACCAACGTGCTTTCCAGATATGATCAATTATCAGAAATGTTAGGTTTCTGCTTGGAAATCACCGTTCAGTTCCCATTGAAAACTTTGAATTTAACATGAAAGGGGTTTTGATCCTGTGAAATTCTCTTAGGAGATTGAAACACTGATCTTAACGTAAAAATAAACAACTTTTTACTAATAAAATAAGAGTGTTTGGTGTATTTGTACTGTTCTTGCCAAAGTGAGCCAGAGATAATTTTATCCCGCAGATAGGGTCACCCGTGGGACACAAAAGCTGATACTCCTGTATAAATAAACATGGCTTTTGGTAATATAACTGTGTTTATTTGGTGGTGACATAAGAAAGGTCAACAAATCTTTCCTACATCGGCACAGTTGGAAACAATGTTTGGGAATGTGAGTAACTCAGTGCTGCCCAAAATACACTTTAAACTGAATAGCGCATTATACAGAGGCACGTTCAGCCTTAGAGCAATCATAAGGACCGTTAAATAATTGCAGGGTTTTACTACAGAGAGTTTGGGTTCGGTTCCATCGCATGCGGCCTGTAAAATGATTACTGCGCATTTTAAACTGGTTACCTTAATTGCCTTTAAAGTAGATAACCTGTAGTTCTCCAGCTGTCCTTAACTAGAATTCTCATGGTCCAGCACTAGCCCACAGGTGGCAGTGGCTCATGGGGGTGGCAAATAAATTACTGCTTTAGAAGACAGATTAACAGGGCTTGTTGTTTGCTTAAAATACACCAGTGTAGTATTTGTATTTCAGATCAGTGCTTTGGTATTAAAAGTAAAACAGATTACATAAAGTTTATCTTTACTGCCTCCTCTGTAAAAGTTTATCAAAGTGAGAAAAAAACTATGAAGAAAACAGCACACCACATCAGAAGCAGTTCTTATTCCATAGCAGGGGTGTCCAAGTTTTTCCTGCAGCCGGCCACATCATCAGAAATGTATATGTTCAGGGGCCGCACTCATTTTTCACTGACAGAAAAAACATAAGACATGCAGATTAAAATAAAAAGTAAATGACACAAAAATATTTACAACGCCTGATTTCTGGGACTAGAAGTATTGTCCTCTGACTACAAATTCAGGAGGGCATTTTACCTCTGTATACAAAAAAATTAAATAGTTCTATTTATTCTAAAATTCTAAAATAAACCCCCCCACACTTTTAATAAAAGTAACACACCAAAATTGTACAAATTAAATAACTATACATATATATTTACTCACAGAGTCCATTGCACACCATTCCAAATATTCCAAGCCTATATCTATGATTGTTAACAGCACACACAAATTCCAGCATGTACTGGTTGCCTGGGCATGATAGGAGTGTGATTGCTGTTAGCAATCAAACTCCTATCATTCCAAGTCAGCCAATGCATGCTGAAACCTGGCTAGCTGCCAGCAGTTACAGACTCACTGTGCCATGCCCCCCACTTACACATCCATGCTATTACACATACACTCATTCATATACTCATTCATTCATTCACAGATTAATTCCCTCAATCATGCATACAACCCCACCCCCACCCTCTTACCTGCACTGCAGATCTCTCACTCGCAAACTTACGCAGGGGCTGCTGCTTCCCACTGTGTAGCTCGCGAGCAACTTCTCTTGTGCTGAACAGCGGAAGCAGGAAGGGAGCGGAGTCATGTGACATAAATTCACGTGATTCTGCTGGGTTCCGCTTCCCCTGTGCAGTACAAAAGACACTGTTGTGCGAGCAACCCACAGGAAAGCAACTTTCCTGGGCCCTTGCGATCACAGTTGCCCTTCCTGCGGATCTCATGCAGGCCGCACCTCAAGGTCCGGTGGGCTGCATTTGGCCCTGCGGGCCGCATGTTGTACACCCCTGTTCTATAGCATTCATTTACATTTGTATATTTGACAAACACTGTCAGTTGCAGCCAGGAACACGAAGAACCTCAACTCTGCAGGAGCAAATGTACAGCGCTACGGAATATGATGCCCCTATATAAAGCAGAGGTATTATTAAACACTAATTTACACACACCAGGCTGAAATCCTAAACATGTAGGGCTATCATCACTGCAAGGAATTCTGGGTAGGCGAATGTAAATGAAGTTAACAATGATCACCTTTTGCCTCTAAATCCACTTTATACTGTACACGGACCCCTTGGAAGGCTGACACCTTATTGACTGGAGATGGCTTATAAGCTATTCTATGATGAAGCGCAGAATAAAACAACTAGCCATGCCACTGGTGCCATTACTACCACAAGCACTGCCATCATTGGAATGTTGTGGTTCTTACTCTGCCTTAAACAAATGGAAATGTATATGGCCACCGACAAAATTATGAAAATGACATGCATTTAGATTAAATGAGCGGGAGGAGCAGTCAAGAGAAATTGCAGCAGGGTAGTTATACCACTGGTTCCCCTAAATACACTGGCAACAGTACCACCTCCACAATCACCACCATCACTAATACTCTGCCACACCCAGTGTACAGCTCCTTAGTAAACTGCGGGATTAATTTGAGAATGTGAGAAATGGGCACTCTGCGAGGTGCAAATTTTGTCAAAAGGAAGTGTGCCTGGGGAAGGTGTTAGGACTTTTCACTATTTCTGGTATGGACCACCACCTATGTGCACATCACAGTCCAGCTTTGCTTCAGGGACAAACTGGAAACAATTACTGTGAGGTGAACAGTTCTTTCAATGTGTTTGAATATTATGGGAATTCAGCCCTGCCTCTGCTGTGGCTCAGTGTCCTTCCTTACTCTGGGAAATCAATTCTTGTTCTTTTTTCTAATTTTAAGGTGGGGATTCAGTCTTGTACCATATGGTTGGATGTGTCTGTCTGCCCGTCCCTGCCCTGTGCCCTGCCCCGCCCCTGCTGTATCATCTGAAAACCAATACAGTAAAAACAAAACACAAAAGTCTACTTTAATGCACATGATAGCTTTAAATGTTCATGTTGTTCCCACTGCAGGATTCCGTCATATGTATTTGCCCCTTCTCCCACCCAAGCTATCTTCCCTGCAGAAACAATACATCTCCTTACACGTAATATACTCTCTTGCAGTTACCTCATGCACTGGCTTTGCAAACACTGGATGTGGGGGTTCTGTTCAAATGCGTGGAAAGTGCTTCCATTGATTTTCATAGGAGAAGGGCAGCTACAGGGCTGCAGCTTCTACATCAGTATTTTTTTCTTCTTCATTTTGGAAGCATGCATGTTTAAGTGGGACTGTCAGGAACAGTAAACTTTTCCTTTTAATAATACAAAGCTTATCTAATAAATGAAAAGGGAGGTTAAGAAAACACTTTCGTTGTCTAGAGTTGGTTTCCTTTTTATACTATTCATTCAGCAAGTTCGTTGAGCATATTTACTCACGCCTGCAATATTTTCTGTACATGTCACTTAATATTAATGAGTGCCACGCAACACACATTATGTCAGCTACAGAACAGCACTGCCCTTCATATTCTCGCAGTAGTAACTTATAGCATACATGTTATGAAAATTATTTGTACAAAAACAGAAATTTTTTTGAAAAAAACCCACCAACAAACCACCCGTAAAAGTGTTGAAATTTCCTGACCTGACAGTACACAATCCTAGCATCTCTTGAGTTATATAGTATTGACAGACACGGTCTAACCCCCCCCCCCCACATCTAATATTTCATTCATCAGTAGCTCAATGTACTGCATATTTCTTGGCTGGCTACCTTACAGTAGATTATGAACTTGTTTAGATATGGGTGGTTGCAATGTGCAGAAAACCGGAACAAATTAGCCTGTCTAGACACGTGCCTACTGTTTTTTTTTTGTTTTTTTTTATTATTGTTTTTGTACTGTAAGTACTCCAAAAAGAAAACATTTCAATGCATTTACAGTGTTAAGGTTATATTGTTATTTATTTATTTTGTTACATATAACAACACAGCAAATACACAAAAAATCTACCAATGGTTCTAAACTAAATATGTAGTTTTGATTTTTTATTTAAAACATGATATTTGTACAATTGAGATACTTTTTGTGTTGCTGTCTTCGAATATATGTTTTTTTAATCTATGGCATCTTTTTATCAGATAAATGTACAATAAGGAAAAATGTTGATTGCTAAAAAGCGTACAGCACATGGCGGGTATATCTGGCATGTTGGCTTACTGTGAATTTTGCATATAAAAATCCCCCTTTGGTGGTTATAGCCAGTGTATACCTATACTCCTATTAACCCATTGTGATTAAAGTTTATGTGTGGCAATCGAGTCTTTTTGTTTCAGCCCTTACTGAACTGTCACATCTGAGATAAAAACCAATACAGCACTGAAACCATATTTCAGTTGGGGTATTAAATTCAGGTGGCACCCACTGAAGACATAGGGTATCATGCAAATGTTAGTTATTTCCCAAACAGGAAGTAGAATCATTCTTCTTGGTATTTTGAGGACCTACTACCCACCAACTATGGGGTGTCTGGTGCTGGCCCCAACTGTACTTGCCACTTGCCTAGACCCTTCACTAAGCTACTCCATCAAAAGAAGAAGCACTCCAGGTAGCTTACCTGTTCAGCTGCCTCATAATTCACATTATTATATGTATATATGCACTCAGTTAACATGAAATCCACCTCTTTGTATTTATTACCCTTGGACTTTCTCAGTTATGTACAAGAGCCTCAAGTGCAACATGTGAAAAGAAAAACACATGATTAATATGTTTCATATATGTGTAAGAATTAAGTTCAGGGTTAATGTCCAATGAAGCCACTTCGCTGCAGACCCTTCTTTTTGACCCATAACTGTTATGGGTGGTCTGGAAATGGGTCCCCTTGGCCAATGCAGGAATGCTTTGTGTCCCTCTTATTCATTGGTCATGTTTCATGTTTACACCTTTTTATCAAGCAGGTATTTGTTGTCCTGTAGTTACCGGAAGGCTGCATCTTGCATATCTTTGCTATACTAATGATAAATGATCAGTGTAAATTAACATATAACTAGTTACATTTCTGGGATTTATAGAGTTTTATGACAACTTCATTAATCTCCTTTAATAGCTGTAAGTACATTAATGATGTAAATCATTTAGCCCGTATGACACTAAAATTGGGCCTTCTGAATACATAATAACAAAAATGACAATATTATGGTGGTGTCCGAATGCATAAATACAAAATAAAGGCAATATATCAATGCTCACATCTGCACCATCATTACTGACAATAAAGTGTAATCTGCCAAAATTGTTTTATTAAGAAAAGAAACGTTAGATTCATGTTCATTACATGATTCGGTGGTAGGATGGAGGGGCTCCACAAGGGATCCACAAAAGAGGGGGAGGAAGGGGCAGTAGTGTAAGCTGCACATATGATGAGAGAGGGCCATGATGTATATATAAAGTGTATAATATAAAATAATGTATAGTGTTAGAGCCAGTTTGGTATGTTTCTAATTCTATACTGTTGTTAGTGTATGTGTATTAGAGTATAGTGCCATATTTACCTATGGCATTATCATGGATGTGTGTTTTAGTGTATGGTATCTGAAAGTTTGGTGTTAGCGTGTGTGATCGTATGGTGTCCAGTTGTCATGAATATCCATAAAGTTTTACAAGACTCCAGTTAGATAGCCCAACCCTCAATAAAAATATATATGGTCTTTTGATCTCTTTTATATTTTGAGCACCATTTTATTATAGATAAATTGAATTCTTAAAGTATATTGCTTTTTTAATGTTAGGTGCCATCTAAACAAGACAGCCCCAATTAGTTTTGTGTAAAACCTTTTCTACAAGAGGCTTTCAGCTCTGGTGTTCTTCAAACCCAATAAAGCCACCATTAGCTTTGTAGTTTGACTCATGTAAGAGCAAGTTACCCATATTAATGTTGCAAAGCCCTTTTAATGAGTGCTAGTTTATTTCTACTTGTTCTAATCACCTTCTCTTACAAATTCCACCTCCAAGTTTGTAACGGTGCCAAGTATGTCTTGTATGTGTAGTTTGAAATGTCATTTGCTTGTAATATGCCTTTCTGTTTGCCATTATATCAATGTCGGCAGCATTCACATTTTTTATGTAACAAATGCTCCGCTGTCTTAGGGAGTATAAACTAGTTCCCCTAGCGAGCATGTCTAGGCGTCTCTGTACAAGAGGTTTACTGCATGTTAATTACTGTTGTTAATACGTCTTTCCCACTTGATACCCAAAGGCATTTGATGTTTTTTTATTACAATTTTGCAGTGGGTAAATATTTGACAAAACTATAAAGATTTGTGCAAATTTAATGTAATGTGTGTATATATATATATACTATTCATCATATATATTATTATATATATATATACTGTATATAATGTGCAAAATATAAGAAAGTGCACACTGCAATATAATCGGTATCAAAATAGGCAGCATATATTAATACTAATAAAGATGGATTGAACTCACTCTTTAGTTAGTATACGTCTCTCTATATCCAATGCTTTTGATCTGACTGTTTCTGTGTCAAATATGAGAAGCCACACTCCACCAGTCTTCATTCTCGAATAGAGCAAAGGATTATTTAAGTAAACTTGATTTATTACATAAAAAGTGCATACAATATCTTACAATTTAAAAACAATGGCTCACCCAGATTCATATTCCCAAGTCCTTCAGGCTGTCACTGTATAGAGCAAACGGTTCTACCACTTCACTTGGGATAGAATGTCCTTGATGCTCTCCCAGGATGCTTCTCTGTTCAAGAATGAAGACTGCTGGAGTGTGACATCCCATATTTGATACAGAAACCTGAGAGGTCTGATTAAAAGCACTAGATATAGCGAACAGCATACTGCTCCCTAAAGAGTGAGTGCAATACATCTTATATTAATATATGCTGCCTATTTCGATACAGACAATACTGCACTATGCTCTTTATTCTGTTTCTCCTTGTAAGATTCTGATCGATTGTGAAGGAGAACTAATCCTGCTACACAAGCCGAAATAGGTTTAGAGCATCTACATGTTTTTTTACTGTTGGACATTATTTATTGAGGATGTTTTTAGTATACATCTTTATTTTTAATAAAAAGTGCCACATTAGTTGTAATCTTATTACACAGCCAATGGCCTACTAATGCACTATGGGTGTCTGCATATACACACACTACATTTGTGCTCCACCTCAGCGCTCCACCTGACTTTGATCTGCCACTGGCAGAGGTTAATCATGAAACTTAAATATGCGTGGGATAGGAATAAAGCTGTCCTAAATCTAACACCTAAAACGAATTAAGGTTTGAGCCTTTACACCAGGCGAAATGGGCAAGGAAATTAAAGCAGATTCAATGTAAAGAGGTTACTGAACCCCAGAAACAGAGAAAAGCTTGTTGCACTTGTAAAAACAGATTTTTTGTAAAAAAATTATGGAAATTGTGGCCACTAGGTGGCCTCATAGAGCACACATGTAGAACATACATCAATAGCAGGAGTGTTTTATATGATACTATACATGGTAGATGCATGTAACATCAAATCCTTCATCTAACCTTCGCTAGACCTGACTAAACTAAATGTACGTCGTAGAAGAATCAATTAAACATGCTGCAAATATAAACCTTACCAAGGAAACATGCGCGTTATCTACCAAAGATATCAACCACATCGCTATTCCAGCACTACACTTTAATGAGCGCCCTCAAACCTTAACTCTCTGTATGTTTTCATTTTTTAAAAATGTTATGAATTGCCTATTTTATTCCAAACACTACTATTATTAATATTCCACTGTGTTCTATACTACAATCATAACAGTATATATGTGAATGCATTATTATAGTTGTGTATTTTGAGCTGACAAGACTTAACTGACTCACATTATCTTGTATTCAAACAATGTTATGCAGCATACTCCTTAATACATCATTTTTAAATGTCCAACACAAATTCATACATCTTTTTACTCATTTACTAAAAGCTTTGCTTGAATTTTAAAGATGCTTTTGCAATCGTATAAAA